>ML423001.1:45675-58325 GCA_005239525.1 Nicotiana knightiana | reverse complement strand
TATATATATATATATGTGTGTGTGTGTGTGTGTGTGTGTGTGTGTGTGCGTGTGTGCGCACAAATTGCGGCCTCGGGCCCAAGTATACGTATACATAACTGCGGCCTCAGGCTCAAAAATGCAAAAAGCAAAAATTGCGGCCTCGGGCCCAAATACAGGTGTTCAACATTCAGGAGTTTAAAATCAGGAACTGAGAAGGATACTGAAATAATGAACCATGCTGAGTTAGATGATACTAGAATTATGAATAGGACTAGACTAAGATGTGTACTCATAATAAGTTGATTTGTCATAAATGAAACTCATAGAAAATATTGAATGATTATGAAACTATGTCATCTAGAGAATAAAAGTTATATGATTGTTTATGGAACTAAGGCATAATTACTTTTTAAGGAAACTAGTAATAGTCATAATGAATGGGACGTAGGGAGAATCATAGAAGTTTTCAAACGTAAAGAGTTAGCCTCACATATCTTAATTTCACCCCTTAGTGATACTACAATGAACTAAGAACTTTCAATCTTTTTGGGAGAAATCTTCCTAAACCCTCCTTTGAGTTCTTGAAGAAATCTCTTGAATATCTAAGTATTTTGTGTGTATATTTCATCAATACTAGTGTATAATTGATGGAATTCACACCAAGATGAAAGGGATTGATTACCTTTAAGATGGGAGGGGTTGGAGGTCTTGAGAGAGTGCAGAAGAGCTCCAAAATCCGCCAAACGAAGTGGAGAAAATAATCCCCGAAGGTCTTACATAAAAATAGGGTCGGGATGAAAAAGAAAACAAGATTGGCACAGCAGCAGCAGATGGGTGCTGCATGGGACATTGCGGTAATGAAAAATGTGTCTAGAAACGAATTTGGAAGTGTTATGTAAATCTTCACAGCCGCGGTGCATGGGGCGGCGCGGTAGTTCTGGTAGGAGTGTCCAAATGATGAGCGATTTGAAGTGTTAGAAACTAGACTCAAAGAGATCTCATTTTATAGGATGTGCATACCCTAATAACTTATATATTCGTAGATATGATCGTCCAAAGTATGGTCTTTTGCATACTCATTTGGAATTTTAGTCTATCATGTAATTTTCCAACTTGGCTTAAACTTAGTCTCTCCTTGGACCCCAAATCACTTATGATATGCCTCATACACTTATTATCATAACAAATTGATTACCATCACGTTAATACTTATTTAATGCATCTACATCCGATTCAAATCTATGGGGTGTTACATTATCTCCCCCTTGGGATCATTGTTCCTCGAATGATTGTCCTTGTTGTATCTTCGGCTAACTCCGGACCTTAAATGGGTCTGGTGGGAACATGAACATTTATTAACACTTGCATACTAAACTGAATTAATACACGATTACTAAACTGATGAGATACTGAACTAAATAGGTACTCAACTGAATGGCTATTAAACTGACTAAACACTAAAAGACATGGAGATTGTAATATAAGGTCTGAAAGAGAAGGTTAGTTACTGTCTAGATTCTCTGCTTGCTCCTCAAAGATATGGGGATATCTGGACTTCATGTCTTCTTCGGCTTCCCACGTAGCCTCTTCAACCTTTTGATTCCTCCAAAGCAGTTTCACTGAAGCAATTTCCTTAGTTCTGAGCTTGCTGATTTGACGATCAAGGATAACCACTGGAATTTATTCGTAAGTTAGGTTGTCTTTAACCCCTATAGTCTCTATAGGAACCACAAGAGAAGGGTCTCCTATGAATTTCTTTAACATAGACATGTGAAACATTGGGTGTACAGCAGCAAATTCTTGATGCAATTCTAACTCATAAGCCACCGGCCCGATCCTTCGAAGGATTATATATGGCCCAATATATCGGGGACTGAGCTTCCCCTTCTTCTCAAATCTCATAACGCTTCTCATAGGCGAAACTTTCAGAAACACCCAATCATCCACTTGAGACTCTAAGTCTCTATGTCGTACATCCGAATAGGACATTTGGCGACTTTGAGCCATCTTCAAATGCTCTTGTATCAAGTTGACTTTTTCCATAGCCTAATAGACCAAATCAGGTCCTAACAATTTCGCTTCTCTAACTTCGAACCAACCAATTGGTGATCTACACCTTCGCCCACACAGAGCTTCGTACGGTGCCATCTTGGTACTAGAGTGATAGCTATTATTATAAACAAACTTAATGAGAGGTAGATGATCGTCCCAATTACCTTTAAAATTGATAACACACGCCCTCAACATATCCTCAAGAGTCTGAGTGTTGCGTTCCGCCTGGCCATCTGTCTGGGGATGAAAAGCGGTGCTAAGGTTCACCCTTGTGACCAACCCTTTCTGAAAGGATTTCCAAAAGTTAGTAGTGAACTAAGCACCACGATCTGAGATGATGGACAAAGGAGTCCCATGCAATCAGAAAATTTCTTGGACATACAACTTGGCATAATCCTCGGCCGAATCTGTAGTCTTCACTAGAAAATAGCGAGCTGAATTGGTAAGTCGGTCTACAATCACCCAAATCGAATCATGCTTCCGTAACGAGCGGGGTAGGCCTGTAATGAAGTCCATGTTTATCATCTCCCATTACCAAACGGGAATTTCTATACTCTGAGTTAGACCACCAGGCCTCTAGTGTTCGACTTTCACCTGCTGACAATTTGGACACTTAGCCACAAAATCTGCTATGTTCTTTTCATATCGTTCCACCAATAAATCTCCTTAAGATCACGATACATCTTTGTGGAACCTAGGTGAATATAATACCTAGAATTGTGGGCTTCTGAAATAATCCGCTCTCTGAGCCCGTCTATGTTTGGAACACATAGTCTACCTCTATACCTCAAAGTACCATCATATCCCCCTTGTTCAAAAGTCGTGGTCCTGTGTTCATGAATTCCCTCCTTCAGCTGCAATAAGTAGGATCACTGAACTTCTTTTCCTTCACTTCGGCTACTAAGGAGGATCCAGCCCCGTTCTGAAGAATAACGCCACCATCTTCGAAGTCAAAAAGTCAAACTCCTAGACTTGCTAAGCGGTGGACTTCCTTCATCATAGTTCTCTTGTCTGCCTCAAGATGAGTTAAGCTTCCCATAGAACCCCGAACGAGAGCATCGACTACAACATTTTCTTTCCTCAGATGATAGAGGATATCAACATCATATTATTTAAGTAATTTGGGCCACCTTCTCTGACATAGATTCAATTCTCTTTGCTTGAAGATGTACTGGAGACTCTTGTGATCTGTAAAATGTCAACATGCACCCTATATAAATAATGGCGATATATCTTAAGCGCAAACACCACAGCTGTTAATTCAAGATCATGAGTCGGGTAATTCTTCTCGTGAGCCTTGAGTTGTCTTGATGCGTATGCTATGAATTTACCATGTTGAATTAATACATACCCAAGACCAACCCCTAATGCATCACAATAAACAACGAACCCTTCAGTTCCTTCTGGTAGTGTCAAGACTGGAGCTGAAGTCAACCTCTTCTTTAACTCCTAAAAACTTTTCTCGCGAGCGTCCAATCATTGAAACTTGACTTTCTTCTGAGTTAATCTAGTCAAAGGGGACGAGATAGAAGAAAATCCCTCGACGAAACGCCTATAATATCCTGCTAGACCCAAGAAACTTCTTATATCGGATGTTTTAGGCCAATTCTTCACTGCCTCTATTTTCCGTAAGTCCACCTTCACGCCTTCCCCTGAGATGACATGGCCCAAAAACGCTACTGATTTCAACCAGAATTCACACTTCAAAAATTTTGCATATAGCTTGTGATCCTGCAGTGTGTGCAACACAATTCTGAGATGTTCTGCATGGTCTGTCTTGCTAAGGGAATAAATCAAGATATCATCAATAAATAAAATAACGAACAAATCAAGATAAGGCTTGAATACCCTATTCATAAGGTCCATGAAAGTTGTTGGTGCATTCATTAAATCAAATGACATTACCAAAAATTCGAAATGCCCATACCGAGTCCTAAAAGTTGTTTTTGCAATATCGACTTCCTTAACCTTCAACTGATGGTATCCCGACCTGAGGTCAATTTTGGAATAGCATTGAGCACCATGAAGTCTATCAAATAAATCATCTATTCTGGGAAGAGGGTACTTGTTCTTGATGGTGACTTTATTCAACTGACGATAGTCAATGCACATACGCAAGGACCCATCTTTCTTTCGGACAAATAAGACCGGTGCGCCCCAAGGTGAGACACATGGCCTTATGAATCCCTTTTCTAGAAGATCATTCAACTGGACTTTTAGCTCTTTCAAATCTGCTGGAGCCATTCTAAAAGGCTAGATAGATATCGGCTTAGTGCCTGGGAGTAGATCAATTCCAAAGTCAATCTCTCTATCAGGAGGGATTATAGGAAGATCTTCGGGAAACACTTCTGGGAATTAATTTGCAATTGGTACCGACTGGAGAGTGGGAATCTTACTATCTGCATCCTTAACTCGAACCAGATGACAGATATACTCCTTAGAGATCATCTTTCTGGCTTTAAGATAGGAGATAAACCTACCCCTAGGTGTTATTACATCACCTTTCCATTCTAGACTGGTTCACCAAGTAATTCAAAACATACTATTTTGGTTCTACTACCCACTGTGGCATAATAGGACTCTAACCAATCCATGTCCATGATCACATCGAAGTGTACCATCTTCAATTCTACTAAGTCTGCTACAGTAAGACGATGACACACTTTGACTGGACATCCCCTACAGATACATCTTGTTATAACTGATTCGCCAACTGGATTGGACACTTCAAAGGGTTCACACAAATTTTTTGGTTCTATCCCAAATTTCATAGCAATATATGGGGTTACATAAGATAGGTTGGATCCCGGATCTATAAGAGCGTAGACATTAAAAGTGAATATTATTTGCCTACCTGTGACAACTTCTCCACGAGCCTCTGTATCCTGGCGGCCTGCTAGTGCATACAAGCGGTTTCCACCACCGCCTACATTACTAGACTTTGTTGCACCATGCCCTTGTTGGTGAGAGTTATGAGGGGCTGCTGAGTTTGTGGACTGAACAACATTGCCTTTATTGTTCTGCTTTGCTGATGGACAATCCTCAAGAAGTGGCCATGCTGAACGCACCCATAGAAATCATTTGTGCCTGAACAACATAACCATATGTGCCTCTTACCACACGTGTTGCAAATAGGGTAACAGGGACTCTGTAGCCCACACTAGCTTTTGACTGTGAATATGCTGCTCTAAAATTCTGGTTTTTCTTGTTAAACTTTGACCTCGGAACCGGTGCACTAGCTGAAGATAGAGCAGGTCCTGATTTTGATTTCTTGAAGATTTGGCGCTTGCCTCCTGCCTGAGATCCCCCGTGGCTGAAATTTCCTGCAGACTTAACTCTCTTGCTAAATTCCCTATCCTTCTCTCTTTGTAGCCGCTCTTTTTCCTTCAACCTATCTTCGTTACCTCGAAAAAAGGCAACCATCTTTGTGATGGTCATGTCATTATTATGAGCAGCTATATTCGCATCAGCAAACAAATCATTTGAAAGCCCCAAAACAAATCGCATAATTGTGGCCTTCATATCACGTACCATTTCTGTAGCATACATAGCCAAAGAGATGAACTTGAGGTAGTACTCATTCATACTCATATCATTCTGTTTGAGTCTCTCAAACTCCAAATCCTTAGCTTCCAAGACCTCAATGGGTAGAAAATGCTCAAGAAACGCATCTGCAAACTCCTTCCAAGTTGCAGGAGCCGCACCGTTCCCTCGGGACTCTTTACTGAGAATACTGAAATACTAATTGTTTACTAAGCCAATGTCCCCGGTATATATATATATATATATATATATATATCTGCGTGTGTGTGTGTGCGCGCACAAACTGTGGCCTCGGGCCCAATTATACGTATACATAACTGCGGCCTCAGGCCAGAAAATGCATAAAGCATAAACTGCGGCCTCAGGCCCAAATACAGGTGTTCAACATTCAGGAATTTAGAATCAGGAACTGAGAATCATACTGCAATACATGATACTGAAATATTGAACCATACTAATTACATTATACTGGAATAATGAATAGGACTAGACTGAGATGTGTACTCATAATAAGTTGATTTATCATAAATGAAACTCATATAATATTGAATGATTATGAAACTATTCCATCTAGAGAATAGAAGTTCTATGACTCTTCATTGAACTAAGGCATAATTATTTTTTGAGGAAACTAGCAATAGTAATAATGAATGGGACATAGGGAGAATCATAGACGTTCCCAAACGTAAAGAGTTAGCCTCAGATACCTTAATTTCGCCCCTTAGTGATACTACAATGAACTAAGAACCTTCAATTTTTTTGGGAGAAATCTTGCAAAACCCTCCTTTGAGTTCTTGAAAAAATCTGTTGAAGACCAAAGTATTTTATGTATAGATTTCATCAATGTTAGTGTATAAATGATGGAATTCACACCAAGATAATAGGTATTTCTTACCTTGAAGATGGGAGGGGTTGGAGGTCTTGAGAGGGTGGAGAAGAGCTCCAAAATACGGCAAACGAAGTAGGGAAAATAATCCCCGAAGGTCTTATATCAAAATAGGTCGGGTTGAAAAAAAAACAAGATTTGCACAGCCGCGGTGCCTGGAGCGCTGCATGGGACGGTGCGGTAATGAAAAATGTGTCCAGAAACGAAATTAGGAAGTGTTATGTAAATCTTCACAGCCGCGCCGCATAGGGCGGCGCGGTAGTGTAAAATTTTGCCAGCTTTTGGTAATTTGGTCATAACTTCTGGTAGGAGTGTCCAAATGACGAACGGTTTAAAGAGTTAGAAACTAGACTTAAAGAGATTTCAGTTTATAGGTTGTGCATCACCTAACACATTATATATCTTTATATATGATTGTCCAAAGTGTGGTCTTGTGCATACTCATTTGGAATTTTAGTCTATCATGTAGTTTTCCAACTTGGCTTAGACTTCGGTCTCTCCTTGGACCCCAAATAACTTATGATATTCCTCATACACTTATTATCATAAAAAATTGATTACCATCACGTTAATACTCATTTAATGCATCCACAACCGATTCAAATTTACGGGTGTTACAATCCGGGTGTCACTAAGCACATGAGCATTTATACATTAACATGATCTGACTGCTTAAAACATTGTCTAGGTTCTTGGTTTTATCCTCCTGAATATTGATACCAATCTAATTTTTTCTTTTAGTGGGACAAACTTGATGATAAATACATCGTCAGCTCAGTCAGTGTTGCTGCACTACTTCTACTATGGAGCTCCACTGGAGTGATCTCGGTACTGTTACATTTAAGCTACTAGTAATATATGCTTTCCAACTTAGGACCGTTAATTTGGATTCCATTTTAGTTCAACTATTGCATACAATTACAAACGTGACAAATGACTTGAATATTTGTTACAGGCTATTGACAGGCTTCCTCTGATTCCTTGTGTTCTTAAGCTTTTAGGTACTAAATTTGAAACATTCGCCATGTTTAGTCACTATACTGTTTGTTGTGTTTTTCTATAAAGTTGATGATCGACAGCAATTAGTTCCTCCAAAATCTCCTAGCCTTTTGTGATGACCAAATTAGTCATCTCGTATTTTGAAACCTAATTATGTGATCTAAAGCCTTAAAAATCATGTTTAGTCCTTCCTCAATTTTCTTGCACAGTCCGAGCATCTTTCCAGAAAGATTTTATGTTAAAAACTATTACAAAATGAGAAAGTTTGCCTAAACCTTCATTTGAGTTGACCTCGGTCAATATTTTTGATAAATGGACCCGGATTCGTGTTTTGATGGTCCCGGTGGGTCCGTATCGTGATCTGAGACATGAGCATATGCCCAGAGTCAAAATCGGAAGTCCCTAGCCCGAGATATCGGACTTTGTCGAAATTTGTTAATTAAGGCTAAATGCATTTGAGATATTTGGCCAATGTTGGACTTCTTCGATAACGGGTCCGTATTATGGTTCCGAAACCCGGTATAGGTCCAATATCACATTTATGACTTGTTTGGGAAATTTGATGAAAAACGAAATTGGTTTGACATGATTCGGATGTCTGGTTGAGAAATTAGAAGTTTCAAAGTTTTCTTCGAACTTCCATTTGATTTGGTGCTAAATTCGTATTTCTATGTGTTATTTTGGAAATTTGATCGTGCTAGCAAGTTCGTAAGATGTTTTTGGACTTATGTGCACTTTTGATTTAGAGCCCTAAGAGCTCGGGTGAGTTTCGGATAGGCTACAGAGTGAAACTAGACTTGGAAGAATTGGTGGTGTATCTGATATTGTTGCGGGCCTTTGATCTTGCACTTGTGAGATCAGGCATCACAATTGCGAATGCGAAGAGAATATGGGCCACACATGTTTGCATTTGCGAAATATTTATCGCATTTGCGATATGGATCTGGGAGGGGAAATCTTCGCATTTGCGATCGTGGGGTCGCATTTGCGGCCAGCTTAGTTCGCATTTGCGAACTTCTCTTCATAATTGTGAAGATAGCAGAAATGTGGGATTTCTCGCATTTGCGGGCTTCAAATTTATGAAGCCCAGGTCGCATTTGCGACATCTGTAGCTGGTAAAACTTGACTTAGACGGGATTTTTGCTCATTTTTCAAAACATTCAAAACAAGAAACCTCCTACGCGATTTTCCAAAGACCCTTTCTTCCCCAAAATATTGGTAAGTGATTCAAACCCATTTTCTTTCGCTCATTCACTAAATTTTACAAAACTTAAACCTAAAATCTAAGGTTTTCATGGTGGAATAGGGGGTTGGGTAGAAATAGGGATTTTTGAGAAATTGGGATATAGACCTCAAATTGAGGTCGGATTCCAAAATGAATTACATAATCGGGCTCGAGGGTGAATTGATAAGTGGATTTTGGTCCGAATCTCGGGTTTTGACCAAGCGGGCCCAGGATCGATTTTTGACTTTTGGGGGGAAAGTTTGGGAAATCTAAATTTATGTATTTAAGTTGATTCCTTAAGCAATATTTGATGTTATTAAGTTCATTATGGCTAGATATGAGTGGTTTGGAGGCGGATTCTAGTTAATTTGTGTTTTCTGGTGGATCGGGTTACACGCCGCAATAACCTATTTGTTTTCCATTTCTTGTGATGTGTTGGTTTTTCCGGTATTGGTATTTGGACTGTTCAAGATTGGTAATTCTTGTCGACACTAGCTTATTCTCGAATATTGGATTCCATTTTAGTTCAACTATTGCAATCAATTACAAACTTAACAAATAACTTGAATATTTGTTGCAGGCTATTGACAGGCTTCCGCTGATTCCTGGTATTCTTAAGCTTGTAGGTATTAAAGTTGAAACATTCACCACGTTTAGTCACGATACTGTTATCTGTGTTTTTCTATAAAGTTGAATGATCTACAACAATTAGTTCCTCCTAAATCTCCTGGCCTTTTGTGATGACCCAATAGGTCATCTGGTATTTTGAAACCTAATTCTATGATCTGAACCCTTAAAAAGCATGTTTAGGCCTTCCTCGATTTTTGTGCGTAGTCTGGGAGTCTTTCCGGAAAGCTTTTATGTTAAAAACTATTTGAAAAATGAGAAAGTTTACCTAAACCTTCATTTGAGTTGACTTTGGTCAACATGTTTGGTAAATGGACCCAGAATTGTGTTTCGATTGTTCATGTGGGTCCGTATCGTGATTTGGGACTTGAGCGTATGCCCAGTGTCGAAATCGGAAGTCTCTAGTCCGAGATATCGGACATTGTCGAAATTTGATAGTTAAAGCCTAAATGCATTTGAGATATTTGACAAATATTTGACTTCTTGGATAACGGGTCCCTCTTTTGGTTGCAGAACCCGGTATAGGTCAAATATCACATTTATGACTTGTCTGTGAAATTTGATGAAAAACGGAATTGGTTTGTCGTGATTTGGACGTCCGGTTGAGAAATTAGATGTTTCAAAATTTTATTGAAAATTTCATTTGATTTGGTGCTAAATTCGTAGTTCTAGGTGTTATTTTGGCAATTTGATTGCGCGAGCAAGTTTGTACGATGATTTTGGACTTGTGTGCACTTTTGATTTAGAGCCCTGAGGGCTCGAGTGAATTTCGGATAGGCTACAGAGTGAAATTAGACTAGGAAGAATTGGTGGTGTATCTGATATTGTTGCATGCCTTTGATCTTGCACTTGTGAGATCAGGCATCACAATTGTGAATGCGAAGAGAATATGGGCCACACAAGTTCGCATTTGCGAAATATTCGTCGCATTTGCAATATGGTTCTGGGAGGGGAAATCTTCGCATTTGCGATTGTGGGTGTGAACAATTAATTTTTTACCACACCCAAATTCTATACTAGTGTAAATATTTTTTTTGGGTTTAATCTTGATATTTTAAACTTTTATCTTATTCTTAATAGGTTTTATTTAAAAGAACTTTAATGAAAAAAAAAGAACTACAAAATTACTTACATTCTTAGAATATAAAACTTATTTCTTTTAATTAGAATTCTAATAAGTAAGCTATAAAACCTTTCTTAGTATCATTTAAAGTACATATAAATATTTAATTTTCCGATAATATAAGAAATGTTGGTTAATCTCTTATCTTTATAATTTAATTTATCTAATTAAACTTTAATGTCAAAGAGATAATTTTTTTAAAAAATTTTATATTTTTGTTTTACTTTTCTAATCACATAATCCCCAATTTTTAGCCTAAAACTCCCCACCAACTCTCACGTTTATCATCCTCACTTCCCACTTCCCCCACTTTTCTTTTCCACCGTCACATTAACTCCCCTCATCCACACTTCTATAAATAATACAAAGACCTTCAAAGTAAAACAAAAAAAAAACTCCAGACACATACATACACATTCAATACCAAACAACACTCAAATGACTGAACATGCAGAGGATAAAGGGGATGATGAAAACACTGGACGCTAACCCTAAGAAGCTCTGGCGATAGCATAGGCGATTTCCAGGTGAGTCGTACCTTGCTGCTGCCATGGCCAATGTGGCCGGCGGCTAGCCTTCCTCCGCTGGTCGGCCTTCCCCCACCCTCGCCCAACCTTCTTCTACAACAAACACGATTACTACACCCCTAGATTACTCAAATCTGCTAAAACCTAGCGTCATAAATACTCCCATGCACGTAAAAGTTGCTGCCCAGAAAAATATCGAGCCAATTCCTATGCGCAAAGTTTCATTCTTGAATGGACAACCTCTTGTCAAGTTTAAGGAATCAGAAGTAGATCGCATGAACATAATTGAAGGGCTCCAATATGCAGTGGTTGCTAAATTCGCGTATGGATGGCCAGATCTTGCGGAAATTCGTAGAATTGTTCCTATTCAATGTGGGATCAAAGGAGAATGTAATATTGGGTTTTTGAGAGACAGGCATGTGCTTATAAGGCTCACATTATGGCAGGATTTCATAGATTTTACTTCGAGGAGTGCTTACTATGTGAAGGATAAGACTGGAGAGGAATTTCAATTAAGGCCTTTTATATATGATGCAAAGTTCAAAGCTGGAGAAGAAACACCCATGGCAATGGCATGGATATCCTTTCCAGGGCTGTTACCTACCTTTTATGTGAAGGAATGTTTGTTCTCTCTTGCTTCTGCTGTGGGGAAACCGTTACACCTTGATATGGCTACACTTAACAAAACTAGACCTAGTTGTGCAAGGGTTAAAGTATTAGTTGATTTGTTAGCTGATCATCCTAAGAAGGTGAGGATGGACATAGAGAATGACTTTACTGGAGAAATAAGGTCTGAATGGGTCAATATAAAATATGATACAATGCCAAAATACTGCAAAAATTGTAAATTGCAAGGCCATGATGATCGTGAGTGTTGGCATCTGCATCCAGTAGAGAGGTCACAACACAATGAAGAACATACTGTGGTTGAAAAGGGCAAGCATAATGAACCATTGATGATTCTGTCAAGTGGAAGAGTGGTAGGTAATGTAGGAGAACAATGGAAGGAGGTTAGAGATAATAGAACAAAACATATTGTAAATCAAGTTAAAGATCAAGGTGTAACTGGGAAGGAAATTGTACCAATTGACAATCCTGGAAATCAACAACCAAAGGATACATGTGGTTCTGATTTGGGCAATGATAAGGAGATTGTTCCAGTTACTGGAGTGGCCAAAGATCATATTGCAACGGCTAACAAGTTTGCAATTCTAGAGGTAGACAATGAAGATAATATGGAGAACAATCAATTGGTTGGAACTGATGGGAATAACATGGAAAATAGTACTAGACCTAATCCTGAAAATACTGGGAGTCTTAATCCTGCTGCTGGATCTACTCCTAAGTTAAAAGGGAAAGGTAGTACAAGAAAAGATATGGATACAAATAATACAAGGATAGAGAAAGAGACGATGGAAGGGCGTAAAGAAACAACAGCAGATTGGGTTAGTAGAACTTTCAAAGATAATATGGTACCAACAAACCAGTCATACCAAGAAGTGCCAATACAATCAGTTTTTATGGAGCAAATAGAAGGAATACCAATGGAAAAGGAAAGACTACAATTAGTTAGTGGAAGTCTTTGGGCTGATCAAGAGGAACAATTCTCAGATGAAGAACTGCCAGAAGGAGTCATAGGGGAACCAGAATCAACAGATGAAGAGAATGAAGAAGAAGAACAAAGAG
>ML423001.1:0-44514 GCA_005239525.1 Nicotiana knightiana | reverse complement strand
AGACTATCTGGGCTACTACCTAACTTAATTTCTGAGGAACAAGCTGGATTTGTCAAAGGGAGAAGCATAGTGGAAAATGTCCTGCTAACTCAAGAAATTATCACAGATATTAGATTGAGAACTAGAAGAGGTCCAAATGTTGTGATCAAATTGGACATGACCAAAGCCTACGATAGGTTATCATGGCTGTTTCTAACTAAGATGTTGAGGAAAATGGGCTTTGAGGAGAGATTTATAGGGTTGGTATACGAAATTGTTGCAAATAATTAGTATTTAGTATTGCTTAATGGACAGCCCCATGGGTTTTTTAAGTCAACAAGAGGAGTGAAACAAGGTGATCCACTATCCCCTACATTATTCATTCTTGCAGCAGAAGCTCTATCTAGGGGATTAAATTCATTGCACAGGAATCGCGACTTTGGAGGATTTGGCTTGCCAAAATGGAGTCCAAAGATTAATCACTTGGCATATGCGGATGACACCATCATCTTCTCATCTTCAGATGCAACCTCATTAGATTTAATCATGAGAGTGTTGGCAGCATATGAGGGTGCATCAGGCCAAGTGATTAACAGGAATAAATCAGCTATCTATATGCATCATTCAACATCTGATGCAGTGGTGAACAAGGTACAAAGAATCACAGGGATTGCTAGGCAGGACTTCCCTTTCACTTATCTTGGTTGTCCTATTTTCTATGCTAGGAGGAGAATGAGCTATTATCAAGGAATTATCAATAAGGTCTTACACAAACTGCAAGATTGGAAAGGTAAATTGTTGTCTATCGGGGGAAGGGCAGTATTGATCAATCATGTATTACAAAGTATGCCCATTCATCTCTTATCTGCAGTAAACCCCCCAGCTAATGTGATCAGTAATTTACATAAAATATTCGCCCAATTCTTCTGGAGTAATTCAGTAGGGGTTGGAAAGAGACACTCGGCCTCTTGGAATACGATGTGTCTGCCATGTGAAGAAGGAGGGGTGGGGTTCAGGTCACTACACGATGTGTCTAAGGCTTTATTTTGTAAATTGTGGTGGCATTTTAGAACAAAACCTTCACTATGGAGCTCATTCATAAGTCAAAAATACTGTAAGAAGTTGAATCCCATAATTGTTCCTTGGAAAGAAGGTTCTCATGTTTGGAGGAAAATGTTAGAATGTAGAGATCAAATGGAACATCAAATACTGTGGCAACCTAAGATGGGGTCATCTCTCTTCTGGTTTGACAACTGGACTGGACTAGGTGCTCTATACTTTGTTACACCACAGGATTTTGAATGTAATGAATCTGTTCAAAACTTATATGATGTGGTAAAGGGTAATCAATGGGATGAAGAGAGAATTAGGGAGATCATACCTGAAGACATTGCTGAACATATTCTGGAGAGCATCAAACCCCCAGTGGTCCTTCATATGCTAGACAAACCTCAATGGATGCTTGAACCTAGAGGGGAATTTAGTGTTAAGTCTGCATGGGACTTGTTGAGGAGAAGAAGTGAACCAGCCAATGCATACAAGAAAATATGGGTAAAAGGGTTACCATTCAAAATAGCTTTCTTCATGTGGAAACTGTGGAAGAACAAATTACCCTTGGATGACTTTTTCAGGAGGTTAGGGTATTCTATGGCCTCTAAGTGTTGGTGTTGTGCAGAGCCAAGGGAGGAAACAATGCAACATGTGTTCTTCAAGTCCTATGCTGCAACTAAGGTATGGAAGTATTTTCTAGCTCATGCAGGGATATCTATAGAAGGGATCACACTTCATCAGGCTATTATCAAATGCTGGACAATAGAAGTAAATCCAAGATTGAAACCTATTCTGCAAGCCTTACCTGCTGTGATTATATGGGAGCTTTGGAAGAGAAGGAATAGCTACAAACATGGAGAGTCAGTGACAGTAAGTAGGGTAATATACCAGGTATCTACTACTATGCAGCAAGTAGTGAGGTTCAGGAAACCAGGTATACAAAACGCGCCACACAAATGGCCAGATTTATTGGCTATGATGGAAACATATCTACCTATCCTGAAATACACTAAGATAATATAGGAATACCCAAACCCAGGCTGGATAAAGGTAAACACTGATGTGGCTTCTAGAGGCAATCCAGGAAGAAGTTCAATTGGTTTTGTCTTAAGGAATGAGGAAGGAAATGTGGAATATGGGCATGGAAGAGAGATACAGGCTGGGACAAACACAGAAGCAGAAGCTAAAGCAATCATGGAGGCACTCAAATATTGTACGCAACATGACTATATACTTATAGATCTGCATACTGACTCTATGATGCTCAAGAAGGTGCTGGATGGTGAATGGAGAGTGCCATGGTCCATAGCTATTGTGGTGGAGGAAATCAAGGAGATAATGGCAAGGTGTAATGTAACGGTGTCCCATACTCTTAGAGAAGGTAATAGCTTAGCAGATCATCTAGCTAACTATGCATTGGATATTGGTACTATAACGGGTCATAGTTTTAGGGAGCTGGATGAGCAAGGGAGGAGGCTGGTGAATAATGATAAAATGCAATGTCCTTACCTAAGAGTGAAAGTTGCAAGGAATTGAAGAGGAAAGGAGAAGAAGGTTCAAAGAGGAGGATAGAAGGAGAGCTGATACGCGAACACTATGATCAAACCTGTACGGGGGAGATCATGGAGTTATTTTTATGGACTAACATTGTTTATTGTTTTGCAGGAAAAGCTACTGTACCTATGCCATACACTTCGAAGAACTTCCAGCTGGTGGTATTAGCACTTGGTGCTCATTCCACTGGAGGGGAATCAAGGGTATGCACAAGTATAGGAGCATGGACTTTTGGGGGAACTATAGATGTGGATATCATTACCAAAACCTGGAGGTGGAGGCTGAAAGTATATGTTATACACATCTATTCCATTAAGGATGTAAATGAACAAGCAAGAAGCAAAATGAGGCGGAAGAAATTGACCAATTCTTGGCAGAATTATACTGTCTACATGGCTCAATTTCTGTTGAACTCCCAAGTGGTCACATTGCACAAAGATGACCAAACAAAGTGGGATGCAAATCAGAGAAGGAAGACGCACGCAAAGATCAATAAAGAAAACAAGATCGCATTAGGCACAACAAACTGGACGAACAATGATAAGGCACAACTCAAGCAGCTCTGCTTTTGACTTTAATAAACTTTCTTTTGGTGGTATCAGTGCTTTGCACTCATTCCAAATGAGAGGGAGTTAAAGGAAAGCAAATTCAATGGGAGGAACACATCTGAAGTACAAAAACTCTCAAACAAGGCCAATGCATCAAGTTGGAAATACAGGCAACAAAGATGAACAGGTATAAGAACAAGAACATCGATTACATGGACACATGTGGATACAGGGAACCAGACAATGTAATGAGAGGCAATCTGTTGCCCAATTTTCCATCAGCAATAGTAATTCCTTTGTCTCATCTTCCAAGTGGTGGTGTACTCAATCTGCTAGAGGGAAAGCTGGGGAAGACATAGCAGATATGACACAAGAACAGTCGGTATAATTGTCAAGTTTAGGCAGTTAAGGCAGCAATTGCGAATGACAAATGGGGAGTGTATATTATATAATACTTCAAACAACTCATCTCAACAAGAGTGTCTGAAGTACAAGGAACAAATCAGAGTAGAAAAGTCAGGGAGTCACCCATCGATTCATGCTAAAACAGGATCAACAAAAGGCAAACTAAGCCATCTTTTGGCGCTGGACAGTAGATGGATATTTGGTCAGGGAAACTGGAAGGCAGATCTGATACATATGCAAATACAAAGAGATACGCAATTTGCACAAGGGAACAATCAGGAAACGAGTACAAAAGGACTATGTTTGTAATAGGCTAGTTTACATTAGACTTTATTTCACATAGTAGTATTACACCAATGATGGATGTAGACCACATACATTATTGTCTTACTCATAGTAAGACATCATGATACTCTGTTATTTTAGTTATTTAAATAAAAACTAGCCCTAGGCGCTCAGCCTAGTGGATTACTAAAAAAAAAAAACATCATAAACTCCTCCTCCTTCAAAATCACAACCCCACACCACCATTTCCTCCATCTCTCTGACCAACAGGGCCACCTATCTCCTTCTCTAGTTCCACCTATCTCCTTCTCTAGTTCCAGCCCACCTCTTGAACTCTACCAACACCACAGCACAGCACCAGCCACCACTCACAACTCCTTACAGACACCCGAAAAATCCCCAGATACCACAAAAAATCCGCCGCCGCTTCTCTTTCCTCCCGGAATCCGGCAAGAACCAACCCTCCCTTCTCAAACCAGCCGCTTCCATATTAAAAACAGTAAAGTAAATGAAAAAAAAAACTGAAAAAAACAGACGACGCACAATAAGGAGAGGGCTTTAGTCTGTAGTGGCGTCGTCGTCTCGATGTCAGAGGTCACCGGTAAAATTTTCGGTTCAGAATCCCTGTTTGTAGCTTTTTAGCAGTATCACTTGAGGTCCAATTCGTACTCATCTTTTCTTCAACTATAAGTACTCTTACAATTATTTCGATGAATTAAAGTCATCTGATGCATACGTGTTTGAGATTACACGTATTTTGTTTGGACCGCATTCGTAATGTCTTCAACTTTTGTTGGTTTAAAGATTATGGAATCTTGTGATTGTTGAATCATCAATTTTATTACTAAGTTTTTTTTTTCAAAAGAAAAATAATAATAATAAACAAATAGTGCACGGAGGATTTTGAATTAATGAAGATCTAAGTGACTTTGCTTTAGTTCTGATCCATGCTATGTATGAATTTTAGCCTTTTTCTTTATTTCATATGGTTTGTTATTTAGTTCGGGTGTTTTGTGGCTCTAATAATTGTCAAAAGGATATAGCTTCATGCATAGGTAAAGAAAGTTAACATTTTCGTTTTTTTTAACATGGAGTGGACATCAAAATAAAAAATTGAATTTATCAAGTTAATTATTTTATTTTATTGGTTTGGATCGCTAGTAGTATGTTTAGACAGACCACACTCATTTAGGAAAACTTTAGGATTTTCGACGTACACGTTACATAATTATGGGTTCGGAAATTAAGACCTGAGCACGCGTTCGCGCGGCTTTGAAGTTTTGTTTTCTTAAATAATTAAGCGTGACATTATGTACACGTACGCGTGACATTATGTACACGTACGCGTGACATGATTTAAGCGCCAATTATTAAAATAAAACCAAGGTACGCGTTCGCATGGCTTTGGAATTTTTCTTAAGTAATTAAGCGTGAAAAATTGTGTACACGTACGCGTGACATGATTTGAGCATCAATTTTCAAAATCAAACCAAGGTACACGTTTGCGTGACTTTGGCCAAATAATTAATATCAAGGGCTATTAATTATGTACACGTACGCGTGACATGGTTTTTGGCGCGTTGAATAAGATGAGTACATGTACGCGTGACTCGTCTCAGGATAATAATTAAAAGCGGTAAATGTAAAAATGCACATAGGTATAAAATCAATAATTAAACAATTTAAGCCAAGTTTAATCATTAAGCATCCGTGCTAGAACCACGGAACTCGGGTGTGCCTCACACCTTCTCCCGGGTTAATAGAATTCCTTACCCGGTCTTCTGGTTTCGCAGACTTTAACACAGAGTCAAAACTTCCTCGATTTGTGATTAAAAATAAACCGGTGACTTGGGACACCATAAATTATCACATGTGGTGACTCTGAATAAAATAAATAATCCCATTTCGATTATGTCACTTTAATTGGAAAAACTCCTTTATTACCCTTTTACGGAGGTGAAAAAGAAGGTGTGACAGTGGGGTCGCATTTGCGGCCAACTTAGTTTGCTTTTGCAAACTTTTCTTCACGATTGTGAAGATAGAATAACTGTGGGACTTCTCGCAAATTAAATGGATTTTCTCGCATTTGCAATCAAAACAAGAAACCTCCTAGGCGATTTTCCAAAGAATCTTTCTTCCCCAAAACATTGGTAAGTGATTTAAACCCATTTTCTTTCAATCATTCACTACATTTTACAAATCTTTAACCTAAAATCTAAGGTTTTCATGGTGGAATTGGGGGTTGAGTAGAATAGGTATTTTTTAGAAATTGGGATTTAGACCTCAAATGGAGGTCGGATTCCAAAACTAATTACATAATCGGGCTCGAGGGTGAATGGATAAGTGGATTTTGGTCCGAATCCCGGGTTTTGAGCAAGCCGGCTCGGGGTCGATTTTTTAGTTTTTGGAGGGAAGTTTGGGAAATCTAAATTTATGCATTGTAGTTGATTCCTTATGCAATATTTTATGTTATTAAGTTAATTATGGCTAGATACGAGTGGTTTGGAGGCGGATTCTAGCGAAAGGCCCCGGTAGAACTTTGAATTGACTGCGGAATGAGGTAAGTTTTGTGTATAACCTTGACTTGAGCGAATTAGGAACCCTCGAAATATGTGTTATGTGAATATTATGTAAGCGGCGTATATGCGAGGCGAGGAGTTCTTATACGTTTTTGAATTATCTATTTTCTCTAATTTACCGATTTTCCTTCACTAATTCCTTTCCTTTCCTTATCTGTAAGTGATTTCCATGCTTAACAGTTACTTGTTAATCAATATCTTCTCCTGTTAATGATGTTATTTCTTTTCACAGTTTTACGATTCCCTACTAATTGCTTAAATTGACTTGTTGGCACAATCTAATTGTAACTTGTTGGATTAGTCTCGTTGCGTAGTATTACTTGTGTAGATTCTTATATTGTACAAGGTTTCCTTCTTCAGTTCAGTTTGATATTTATTGGTCGTAAAAGCTTTTGTGGTTTGAGCTGTTGATTTGACTGTGTACATTGAGTGTCTAGAACTTATATATGGTAGGATCGAGTTGCATGCTGCAGCAGGTATAATAAGGGTGGATTGATATGGGGGAATAAGGGTGAATTCATATTGTACGGTGGGATCGGGTTGCACGCCGCAACATGTGGAATAAGGGTGTGTATGGTGAAATAATGGTGAACTATGATACTATTGTTGATATTTCTATAGTGAAATAAGGGAGGATTTTGTGTTGTATAGTGGGATCGGGTTGCGCGCCGCAACAACCTATTTGTTTTCTATTTCTTGTGTTGTGTTGGTTTTTCCGGTATTGGTAGTTGGACTGTTAAAGATTGGTAATCCTGGTCGACAATGGTTTATTCTTGAGGCTATAGCTATTATTTCAGTTAACTGTTTAATTCTGCTCAGTATTTCTATTATTATTTCATTATTATATATACTGCGTACATGATTTAGTGTAGGTGACCCATGTTAGCCTCCTCACTACTTCGTCGAGGTTAGACTCGTCACTTACCAGTATATGGGGTCGGTTGTACTGATAATACACTCTGCACACTGTGCAAATTTTGAAGTCGGTCCTAGCGACGATTATTAGCGTGCTCAGATTGGAAACTCACTGAGACTTGAGGTACGACTGTTCAGGGCCCGCAGCTCATGGAGTCCCCATGCTCTTTCTATTTAGCTATGTATTTCAGTCCCGTCCTTGTACATTTATATTTTCTATTAGAGGTCTGTAGACAGTTATGTATAGTTGGATAGTATGTAGCCTTGCCAGGATCCAGTTTTGGATATATTGTTGTCTATAGCAGTCTCGCCGTCTCGCCTAGTGTATTCCGCATGTATATGTACATATGTATTTTTATAGGTTTCCCTCACGTATGTTATTCATGTTTATAACTTAGATGCATGCTTAAGGATGTTCGACAGGTAGGACTCGGACATTCGTCGTGGCCCACCGATTTGGATCGTGACAGTTAAACTAAGGATAATATAAGACGCTGAAAATCATAATGTTACTATAAGTTGTTTAGGGTTATTGCACTCAAGAGTCATCTCAACGAGACAAAAACGAAATACTAAATGATTTATTTTTATTCTGCCTAAATATTTGCAGATAAAATTATAGGTACCTGTACTGATGAGAAGCAAGTGGTAATAGGTATCTGGTAAATTAGTCAAGGTGTGCGGCACACCATGTGCGCACACAAGTTGTGTAGCGTAATTTATTTTCTAATATTTATAGCATAATCCAGAAAGCTCTTGCATAAGGGTCCGGAACCAAAATGAGGTACTTTTTGACACAAACAACGAAAATATGATGATATCTGATACGACGGACTTTAGCCTACTATATGAAACACATCAACGTGTCGGGCCTCCCCCTCTTACGCACCTTCTATCCACCTGAACAACCTGCTATAACTCTCCCACCTGAGTCCTAGAACAATCTCTCACCCTGTGGATAACATCTCCACACTGAAAATAATCTCTCTGCCGATGTGGCCGTGGAAGACATAGGATACGGATCCCATGGGACCCATGAGTATTAGAAACGTTCCCATGTGAAGCTGGTAATGCAACTGAACTGGTTGACCCAAGATTCTCTACCGTGCATGAGTCCCTCAATGAATCTTCGGACTCGCCTACTAACTGAAGCAGCCAAGTGAGGTGTATATCTTGCCAACTCATTGAATCTGACGTCGTACTCTAATGGTTACATAGCGCCCTGACGCAACTGTTCAATCTCCGCGCGCCGTACATCCTGACGGAACTTAGGTGCAACTTCTTTTAAAACATCTACGAAAAATGAATCCATGCTAGTAAATCTAACTTGGCCAGGCTACCCCAACTCATGTGCCGCCACCATTGATAAATCCACTACTGTGGACCTGAGACATGACAAAATCAATCCCGCTCGTCTCCAATATACCTGAAGTACGAAGAATATGGTGACACTTTCTAGAAAACCCTGGGCATTACCCGCCACCAATCCACTGAAAGATAGAAGGGTGGTACTTCCAGTACCTCTAAATCCCAAGGTGATCTACCTCCGATGTTGTTGTCCTAACCACGGGCTGAACTGAAACCACATGACGTGCTTCCATGACAACTCAAACATAACCAATATGATCCCGCTGCTATAGAGTGTAGACGGTGGGAGTCTGAACTCCTCCCGTGATCTACGAAGCAACTGGTGCACTAGAATCAACCCGGCCTGAGCCGATGTACCAATAGTACTCAAAACTGCGCTCTGGTCTTCTGAAGTCCGGGGTAGCAACAGGCTCCCCCAGTACCTGTCCCCTAACTAGGACTACTGGCGACTCCTCAACGGCTGCTCTGGTAGGCATTTTAATTGTGGCACGTGGTACTCGTTGTCCTCTGCCTCTGACCCTTACAACATTTGCTTCGGGGTAACATCATCCGGAACCGCCGCTCGTGTCCTCACCATCGGTGAGAGAATTGGACGATGATTCCAAACTTCAAGATCAATGAACTCACACGATAGGAATGAAGGAATTTATATTGTCCTGATAGTCTCGTAGCCTATCGAAGATAAGTACAGACGTCTCCATACCGATCTGCAAGACTCTACCAAACCCGCTTATGACTCGTAGCACCTATGAACCTAGAGCTCTAATACCAACTTGTCACGACCCAAATTTCCCTCTGTTGGGTATCGTGATGGCACCTAGTCTTACGGACTAGGTAAGCCTAACATTTCCACTGAACATCAACTATAATAAAGGTATTTAAAAAAAATTCGAAATTGAATTCATGACAGAGTTTACAATTTCCCAAAACCCGATAAGTACAGGTCATAAGCTCTATGAAATCTTTCTATCAAATCTAAGTACAACTATCTAGGAATAAGTAAGTACAGTTGAATATAATAAAATAGGAAGGTGACTCTGAAGCCTACGAACGCAGCAGCAGGTTACCTTGAGTCTCCTCAGCAAGATCTGCGCAGCTACCAACAACCATAACCTGAAGCTGCACACAAAAATGTGCAGAAGTGTAGTATGAGCACACAACAGCGGTGCCCAGTAAGTATCAAGACTAACCTCGGTGAAGTAGTGACGAGGACTAGTCAAGACACCACCGGTCTAATAAGTAAAAAGGCATGATGTATAAATGACCGAACCAAAATATCTATCTAAAGATTTCACAATGTAATTAACAATACGATCGAATAATTCAAAAGAAAATTCAATAATCACGATCAACGGACAGCATAATAGAAATACACAAAGAGAATGGAAAGGACGCAATCCAAATGGCGGGAACTACAATCCAATAAAAACATAAGCAACTCAGCACTACATCAATTTATTCACGTCAGGCCTTAGCCAATGACTCAATAATCATTTAGGAATAGAGAAATTTCTTCTTTGAAACATACTTTCTCTGAATGTATATTTATATATTATTTTAAAGAGAAATATTTATAACATAGTCTCTTCAAGTACGGCATGTTCAAATACACTCCCAATTACTGCTCTTTCAAGTATCATCAAAATATGTGATGTTCAAAATACATTTTCCTAAGTACTGTTCTTTCAAATATCAACAAAACACATGATGTTCAAAATATATTTTCCCAAGTACTGCTCTTTCAAATATCATCAAAACACGTGATGTTAAAAATATATTTTCCCAAGTACTACCCTTTCAAATATCATAAAAATACATGATGTTCAAAATATATTTTCCCAAGTACTACTCTTTCAAATATCATAAAAATACGTGATGTTCAAAATTATTTTCCCAAGTACTGCTCTTTCAAATATCATCATTCTGCAAGACAAATATTTTTCAAATATACTTTCAAAAAGAAGTCCTTTAGAGATAACTTTTACTGGAGATAATTTCTTTTCAGCTATACTTTTCAATATATATATTTATATCTTTCGATTCAAATCTCCTCAATCATAAAACTACCGGAACTCAGTCCGCCACTCAGAATTTGTCATGCAATGCAGTACAGGGGGAAAGCTCCTGGATCTCTGTTTGTAGTCCCAATTAAAATATGTGATGCAGTACAGGGGGAAAGCTCCCGGATCTCTGTCTGTAGTCCCAAATTAAATATGTGATGAAGTACAGGGGAAAAGCTCCCGGATCTCTGTCCGTAATCCCAATTTAAATATGCAATGCAGTACAGGGGGAAATCTCCCGGATCCCTGTCCGTAGTCCCAATTTAAATATGCAATGCAGTCCAGAGGGAAAGATCACATATCTCTGTCCGTAGTCACAATTTAATTATGCAATGCAGCCACTGAGAAAACCAACCAGAATGCGACAAAACCAATATATATTGCCACAACCGGCGCGAAAGAAAACAAGGCCGAATACAAGGTGCGATGAGCAACTCAATACAAAGACTTAAATCCAAAATGTGGTAACAACTCGCTCATAAGAAGTAGCCACTGAGAGGAATGCCAAACACAAAGTGAAAATAACATAACGAGGGGAAGACAAACGGCCTCGACGCACGGGGTCGCACCTGCGGTCAAACGCATGCACCCACGGCTCCGCATCTGTGGAAAACACACCGCACCTGCGAGGATTGGGGGATTGGGCTAAGTCCGCACCTGCGAGCTCCTCGACGCACCTGCGTGTCCGCACCTGTAGAAGGTCCATCGCAGGTGCGAGACACCAGAACCAGCAATGGTTCAGCTGTCTCCCAAATGCTATTAACACCCGATGAGCACCCTAACCTAACATGGACTCGCTTGAGGTTTCAAACCATATAAAAAAACACTAACACGATGAGTAAAACTAAAAATCAATGAAAATTCTTCAAACTAAGTCTGTTTCTTACCAAATTTCACAGATAACACATATAAAGCATATCGAACCTGTACCGGGCTTCAGAATCATAATACAGGCCCGATATCACAGGTTTAACCTCGAATTTCATTTTCAAAAATCTTTATATTATTCAGAAAATAATTTTCTTTAAAAATTCATTTCTCAGACTTGGGACCTCAGAATTGGATTCTGGGCATACGCCCAAGTCCCATATTTTCTTACGGACCCTCCGGAACCGTCAAACCACTGAAGTCAACTATATTCAAATTTCAAATACAATATTTTCATTTTTCTCATTTTTTTCACATAAAGGCTTACATGCTACATGCCCGGGCTGCACACGCAAATCGAGGTGAGATAGAAGGAGGTTTTCACGACCTCGGAACACATAATTAGATAGAATATACGGGATGACTCCTTTTGGGTCATCACATCCAGGTAGAATTACTCTCATTAAATCTACCCTCTCTAACTTGTCAAACTACGTCATGCAATACATTTTGATCCCCCAATATATTATCAACAAAATAGAGAATATATGCGTAACTTCCTTTGGGAACTACCCATCAAAAAAAGGAACTCCACTTAGTCTATTGGAAACAGGTTACCACTCCAAAGACATTGGGAGGCTTTAGTATACAGAGACTACAGTTAAAAAATACTGCTCTACTAGCAGGATTAGTCTGGCGTCTATTCCATTCACTAAATAAGCTATGGGGTAACACACTTATCCATAAATACAAGCACAAATGCACACTGTGAAACTCCTCCAATACTTGGCACAACATCATACTAGGTTGAAGAAAATGCCAACTTGGTATTCAATGGAAACTAGGGTCCAATTCTAACACCAACATCTGGAATGATGCTTGGATTGGCCCCAATACAACCATTAGATCTGTAATATATGGCCCTATACCATTAACCCACAATACTAGGACTATAAGTACCTATCGAGCTCAACATGAATGGAGCTGGGCAGAAATCCCTTTTCACGTTCAAGTTTTCATAAAGAAAATTATCAATACGATCAACGTACAAGTCTACGCAAACAAATATGACACTATCTACTAGGGCTTATCTAATCATGGAAGATTCATAGTTCAAACAATGTATTCAAAATTTTTACAGCAGGAGTTACCACTAACATGCCACATACCTTCTTACAATTGGATTTGGAAAATACCCGTACCCCCCAAATTAAAAGCTTTCCTATGTCTTATAATGCACAATAAATTACCCACGAAACACTATCTCCACCACATAGGCATAACATTAAATGGCCATAGCCACATATGTCGGACTGATCAGGAAAATATTAACCACATATTTTTTTCACTATCCTTCCATAAAACACATCTGGCACGACATAGGACTCACAAGGGTTATCACCACTATCAGTAGGTTATCTCCTCCATCTGAATGGTTAATGGCGCTTATTAATATAAAACAACATATTATGCATTTCTATATCAATAGTAAAACTTTTATTTCATACACATTATGGAACATTTGGATTACGCGTAACAATCACAACTTTAATCGTATAAGACACAAGTGGATCAAAATAAAATTTCTATAATAAAGCCTATCAAATGGTTGCCACCAAAACCAAACTCCTACAAATTAAATATTGATGGGGCTGTATCAAAGGTAACTCATAAAGCAAGTATAGGGGGATAATACACGACGCAAATGTAAACTGGATTATAGCCTTTGCAGGCAATTTTGACAATGCAAGCATAATCCATGCAGAATTAAGGGCACTGTTTCATGGACTGGAATTGGCAAAAATACACAATTTGGTTCCGCTGAAAATAAACGTCGACGCGTCAGAGGTACTTACACTATTAAAAAAATATAACATAGTTTATACTAACCTACTAGCTGACTGCAGGCACCTCATAGACCACATGCATAGTGTTACTATTGCACACGCCTATAGGGAGGACACGAGGTGGCTGATTGCTTGGCTAAAGCGAGCTGCACCATTGAAGCTGCTACAAATCCTACTGGTTTTTAAGAGCCACCAGATTTTGTCAAAACCTTTTTGCAAATGGATCTGGCAGGAACATATGAGCTGAAAGACGACATGCAATCCACTAGACCAAGCTGTGAACATGGAACAACACCCTTTTGATACTTTTGCTGCTACCCAAGAGACCACAACCTCGCATGGAATCAATGTGGAAGACGACACTATTCAATTAGCTAGTGATAATGTTTGTAATAGTCTAATGCCAAAAAACTATACTGGAGATGCCCAAGCATTACCCTATCTGTAGTCACTCTTGTTATGTTTAATGCAATATTATTTTTCTAACCAAAAAAAAAAAAAAAAATACTACAACAACAATTCCAGTGGGGTCCCATAAGTGACGTCTGGGGAGGGTAGCGTGTAGGCAGATTTTACCCGTACTCTGGGAAGATAGAGAGGTTGTTTAAGATGGACCCTCGACTCAGGAAAGAAATAAAGGCAACGAATAACTACATAAAGATAATTACATGATAGGGTAAAAAAAAAGGTCTAAGCCTGTTAGTATATACAAGTTACATCCTTTCTTTTAATCTGGTAAAGCTTTGAACTATGCAATCAGCCACCAATTTCTTTTGAACTCAATTCACTTTATTCTTCTTTAATTTTCTTGGATCTGTGTTCCTCTGCAGTGCTTTGCTTACAAAAACTTTGTCTTCAAACCAAACAGGTAATTCCATTTCCTTGATGTACGAATTAGTGGAAGCTAAGTTTACTATTCATACCTTGTGTTCGTCACTACTTACCTCTCTTCTTATAATATTTAATGCTTTGTTCTTTTGCTTTCTTAATACTGTAACAGAATAAGACTCAAGTGAGTTATTTCTATAGATTGCTTATTTGTACATTGTCTTTTCATTCTCTCACCTTGATATGTTTTTCTTTAGCAGTTGGAAGTTTATGTATATCAATACTTTCAAGTAGATCCATGTCTTTGGTAATTAATGGCTTAAAAGAAATTGTACAACAAACATGTTATCATATGGTTTTAATGCCATATGCCCCTTTCTCAGTTCTTTCTTCAACTTTCAACTTTAAGTGGGCGTTTGGAAATAAGATTTGTGAACTTACATAAAAAAAAAGGGGAAAAAATAAAGTTGAAAATTAGAGTTTTTCAAATTTCGAAATTTTTGAAATTCAACTGTAAGTGAAATTTGAAATGTTCATGGCCAACACTGATTTCGCAAAAAAGTAAAAAAAAAAATCCGAAAAAAATTCCGAAAAAACTTCGAAAAGGAAAAATACATAAACAGACCCTTTAAGTCTTTCCAAATGATCAATTGGACACCTTAACTGATCCCATTTTCAGCTAGACACTTCATTCATTCATAAAAGTATCGTTTAAACACTCGAGTCCAATAAAAATCATGTGTGAGGTACAATTACGGATGGCGTGCCAAACATACCAATCATTAAATGACACGTGGATTTTTAGAAACAAATACTCTTATTAAAAAATACAAATTAAACCTTCTTCTTTCCAATAGCCGCCGGCTAGATCTCGTCAACGGGGCTATCCCAAAATCACCATGGAACCACCTTGAATTACTCTCCCCATCCACTATAATCTACGCCGCTACATCAACGTTTCTCCACCAAACACTCAAATCCAAAAACTAATGAAATTCCTTAATTTCAACCAAAAATCTTAAGCGCCGCACAAGATCCACCATACCTCCTCCCTAGTCACAGACTAATATCTCTTTTGATCATTTCAAATTATTTTATTGTGATTTGAAGTGAAAAAATGGTGGAAGAAAGAGCCATCCATATGCGAGTTTGGAAATGAATATTTCCTCCATCTTCCATCTTTTATGGTCTTTTACATAGAGTATTTTCTATGATTTTTACAGTTTGAAATTCAAATAGATGAAAATATTGTGAAATTCTTAAGCACGCTGATTCTCCTCTCTGTTATCCACCAGCACCAGAAATTACATGTCCTCCATTTTTGCTTCGATTAAAGAAAGAAAGAAAATGAGTGAAAAATATTGTAAAATTTCCCCCAATCGAGATTTATCAGTGGAGTCAAAGGTCCTACTCCATTTATAATTTTCTTGAATAGTAGTATAAAAAAAGGTAGTTTAAGGTGAGGTTTATGTGTATTTTCGTTGGTCTGTAATAATGGTGGTTTGAGTTGGAGATGGGTGGAAAAGATTTGAAGAAGAAGGTGATTTAGGGTGGGTCCACATTGTTTTTAGGAAAAGGAAATGATCAACCTGATTTTAGGTAGGCAACTCGTGTCTTGTAGAGTGCATTTCACGCGATGGAGGCTAACAACGTTAGGTTCTTAGTTGATCTTCCTTTGTGAATAAATGAAGTGTCTAGATGAAAATAGGCACAATTCAGATGTTCAACTGAGCGTTGAGGACACCTTGAAGTAAACAATAAATTGCGGCGAGAAAAATAATCGAGATCGAAAAATATTGCAACAATTGTAATATTTTATTTTAAATATTTTGAGCGGTACAATATTTATGACACCCCTGATTCCACTTTTCAACAGTTAATAAAAGAGCCTTCGAGCTAAATCTTGAATTTTTATTTAATCCAAGTCCTTGAGGCATGATCTTCGTATTTTTAATCCAAGGGCTTGCAGCTTGTTCTTGAATTTTTGTCTTAATCTTTTAATCCTTAGAACAGTTAAATACTTGTAGCTTTCAAATAAATCTGCAGCATTTGATCCACGAGCTCTCTCTTGCTTCTTGTTATAACTTCTGGTGTCTTTTCTGGGTTATGAAGACCCCTATTTATAGTTTTGGCAGGGACGAGTTATCATAAGAATAAACTTTTTCCGACCAATAAAATTGTAGTGTGACAAGGCCGCATTTTGATTGGCCAGAACATGTCACTGTGTCACGATCCAAATTTGCCTTCGTTAGTTTTCGTGATGGCACCTAGTCTTAGGGACTAGGTAAGCGTAACATTTAACTGAAATAACAATAATTTATAAATAACATCTAACAATTTCGAATTTGAAGTCTCTATACAAATTTACAATCCCAAAACCGGTAGTACAAGTTATAAGCTCTGCAGAGTTTGCTAGAACATCTAAATACAACTGTTTTGAAATAAGGATAAACAGTCTAATACAAAATCAGAAGGTGACTCTGAAGCCTACGAACGTAGCAACAAGTTTACCTTGAGTCTCCACAGCAAAATCTGTACAGCTAGCTAACGACCGACTAACTCTGAAATACCTTGATTTGCACAAAAAATTTGCAGAAGCATACCATGAGTATACCACAACAGTACCCAGTCAGTATCAAGACTAACCTCAGTGGAGTAGTGACGAGGAGCAGTCAAGATACCTACTGGACTAAATATCCTGAACAAAATATAAGTGTAGTACTTACAGAGTACGATATCTCTAGGAAACTACGCATGATGACGACGCTAATATAATACTTGAAATGAGAAGTAGAAACAACAAAAAACAGTAGAACCCAACAAGTAATAACACAGTAAAGTAAGCTTAACACAGTCTAAGAGTCCTAAATGGTCAACTTTCCACAAATAAGCCCGAGCACGTGCTCGTCACCTCGCGTACACGGACTTTACATGATACAAATAGCACAGAAGACTCAAATCCTAAGGGGTAATTCCCCCACACGAAGTTAGGCAAGATACTTACCTCAAAGAAGATAGATTATTTGTCTAAAATTAACATCTCGAGTTAAATAACATCCGGAGGGTTCAAACCTAGCCAAAATAACTTCAAAACATAATTACAACTCATAAGAAACTATTCTGGATAATAAAGCTTCGATTAGTAATTAAAATAAAAATTCAAACAAAAAGTCAACCCACGGGCCCGTGTCACGACCCAATTTCGGAGTCGTGATGGCGCCTGTCGTGGAACCAAACAAGCCACCCTTTATAACTAAGCTAAATTCAATTTCCAGTTAAAATAATGCGATTTTTAAACGAATTTATGAATAATACTAAGAATCTGAAGTTTAAAACAATATTTGAAAAACTAAATTTAAACCTCCAACCTCGGATCTAGTGTCATTCATTCATGAGGTACTATAACATAAATTAAAGAAAAGGAGAAATGAACAGCATTGTCTCAAAAAAAAGAACAACAGGTAGAATAAGAAAGAGAAGACGAGGTTGTGATTGCCAGCTGCTACCTCGACAACTCCAATAGAAACGCTGACCGCTGCTCAATATTCGCTACCGGGTCCTAGTGTACCGGGTTCTGCACACAAGGTTCAGGGGGTAACGTGAGTACACCAACTCAGAAGTAACGAACCCAAACTATGGGCTGAGAAGTAGTGACATACAAAACCTCAAAATTTAACAATAAATAATATACAGAATTTAGACATTCTAACAGTTTATCAGGATGCGTAAATATGCCCTATATGCCAGTATACTCTACATGCCATCATAAAATATATGAATGAAGCAAGTGTGAATATGCACATAGTGCTCACAGCTCTCCCACAGAAGTCCACTCAATACTATATATGGCTCTCAGGCCCAGAAAAGTTCCATCCCAGAATGTGCATAAACACCGGTGACCGTAGTCACTCTATACTGAGGGAAAAGGTCAGTCCAGCCCCCACGGAGAAGATCCATCTCCGGAATACAACACTCGGACAATTTCCATATCCAGGGAAGATCCATCCCTCACATAACATCAACTTCGGACAAGATCCATGACCAGGGAAAATCCGTCCCTCAATATCGCTCACTAGGGGTGTAAAGACTCTGGAGGGGCCCTAGTGGCCCAAGCACCATATCAAGCCAACGAATGCATGATTTAAATATCGCTACAGTGTGCAGTCCATTCTCATAAATGTCTCCATAATAGGCTCTTGACCTCACTCAGTCATTACTCTTTAGTCTCACTCACATGGATCACAAATGCCTCCATTAGCCCGAAACAATGATAAGTATGCAGAAATTAACAATACTGAGACTGAGATATGAAGTGATATGCTATAACAAGACTGAGTATATGACATCAAATAATAACAAAATGAGACAGCAATATAGACCACTCGGTCTCACCATTTCCGACGTGAAGCCTAGAATTTATGCTTAACATGATTTCTAACATGTTCACAATTACCACATTAATAGAAGCACATATATCATTATGGAATAATCACTAAGCGGTGCCATGGGATAAGCAAGGCCACAAATACTCGGTGCACGCCCTCACGCCCGTCACTTTCCATGTGCGTCACCTCAACAATAGTCATAAATCATTTAGCTCGGGGTTTCGAACCCTCAGAATCATGTTTGGAAACGTTACTTACCTCAACACCGGCGAAAATACTCTTCCGCAGTGCCTTTGCGTCTAAATCCGGCCTCTGAGTGCTCCAAATCTACCAACTTCAGATTTTTATCATCAAATGATGCTTAAGGAATGAATTCCAATTGAAAGGTACCAAATTTAACTCAAAACCCGAAATTAGTCAAAACCCGATCCCTAGGCCCGCGTCCCGAAACTCAGAAATTTTTCTACAAAATTGTTCTTCATCATTTCACAAGTCCGTACATATAAAGAACACTAAAATCGAAGTTCGTTTGACCCCTCAAATCGATTCCTAAAGGTCTCAAAATCTCAAGCCCTAAACTTCCTCTTTCTACTGGTTTTTCATGAATTAATTTCTGAGATTATGTTCTATAATCATCCATAAATGAGTTTTAATGATCAAAACACTTACCTCTATGAAGAACACTGATTTCTCTCTTCAAAAATCGCCTCTAATGATCGCGGAGGGTTTCAATTTATACTTTCTGCCCAGGGGTTCCGCACCTGCGGCCCATGTCTCGCACCTGCGGTCAAAACAACCGTATCTGCGACTTTTCTATAAATGGCCTAACTCCGCACCTGCGATCGACTTCCCGCAGGTGCGGCAACTAACTCGCACCTGCAGAATCTTCTCACCCAGCAAATCTTCTGCACTTGCGATGCCACGTCCGCTTAGTTGCACCACGTATGATCATTCAATATTAGTTGCACTCTCAAAAGACCAAACTAACATCGAAACACCCAAAATTACATCGGATTCAAACCAAAGAACTTTTAATTTATAAGATCCACTAATGATGCCGAAACTATCCAAAACACCTCCGATTGTCCTGAAATTTTGCAGACATATCCAAAATGACATTATGAACCTGTTCCAACTTTCGGAATTCCATTCTGACCCCGATAGCCTATTTTCCACTGCCGACCGAAAATCACCAAAAACTAACTTTCGTCAATTCAAGCCTAATTCTACACCGGACATCACAAAAATATTTCGAGCACATTCCTAAGTCCCAAATAACCTAACAAAGCTATCCAAGCCATAAAATCCGCACTCCGAGGTCGTTTCCCAACAAGTAAACTCTCAGTTGACTTTTCTAACTTTAAGGCTATTTTTAAGGACTAAGTGGCTAAACTCTAACTACAACCATTCCGATTTCAAACCTACCAACTCTAACACATTAATAACAGTATAACCAACCCATGACAAGTCAAGAATAGTAACTCTAATGCAGGTTCTACGTGACGACATACCGGGTCGTTACATTCTCCCCCTCTTCAACAAACGTTCGTCCTCAAACGTGCCAAGTTGTTCCAAAAGCCATCAACCGCCGGATAACCTCACCATGCACACACCCGGGTCTCGAGACCCCCAATAGGTGACACACATAACCGACACAGGCGGTCCGTAACAACAACAATCACCAACAAGGGCGAGCACATGAACAAATGTAACAAAAGATTCACGGGACGTATCCAGAGAATGGGCTAAATCATGATGAACATGTAAATATGAAAAACAGAATCAATTATAAACTAATGCTTCTTGTGACAGACTGAAAAACTGGGGACTGAAGGGAACCCCTAACACCAGGATAACAACTGGAAGAACCAGGCATAGATGAACTCTGAATCGATGGTGCCCAAGATGAACTCTGAACTAGCAAGGCACTGAAAGATGGTTGCACCTGATGCGAACTATGAGGATCATGACTAACTGATCCACCACGATAACCTGAGCGACTTGGTTAAGCTTGCCTGAAAGGACGGCCTCCGCCGGGCTGAGGCTGCCTCCCAAAAGGAACCCCACCAAAACTCCCAGATCCTCGAGACCTCTTGCCCTCCCTCTCGATCCGCTCCTGGCGGCGAACTGACTCAATCTCTTTGGAAATGTCATCCACCTCCTCGAAAGAAGCGCGAGATACCCTCTCCCTAGTCAGAAAAATCAAAAGCTGATAAGTGAGGCCATCAACGAACCTCCTGATTCTCTCCGTATCTGTGGGAACTAGCCAAATAACACAACGGGCCAACTCGAAGAACCTCATCTCATACTTACGGTCATGTCCTCCTAGCGCAACTGTACGAACTCCCTGCGCACCTCTTCCCTGCGGGACTACAGTATATACTTCTCCAAGAATAGAATGGAGAATAGACGCGAGGTAAGGGGCGCTGCATCAGCAGGTCTACGCCTCTCATAGGCCTCCCACCAAGCGAGTGCAGCTCCTGAAAGCTGGAATGTAGTAAATGGGACCCCCCTAGCCTCCAGTATCCCTGTTGTGTGGAGGATCCTCTGACACTTGTCAAAAAATCCTTGGGCGTCCTCGCCCTCCGTACCACTAAAAATTAGAGGCTGGAGTCTACTAAACCTCTCTAACCTGCACTGCTCATCATCTGCCAACGCTGGGACCACAAAGTCTTGGGCTGGGGCAACCGGCTGGACTAGGACTGTCCCAGGTGTCTGAAGCCCCTGGTTAACTTGCTCAGGTGTCCGGGCAGCTGGAGTCTGAGTGCCTCTCCCGGCCTGAGAAGTAGAAGCAGTAGTAGACACGGCGACGACCTGTGCCAGGATGGTGCACACCGTCAAAATCTGGGCTAGGGTCTCCCGAAGACCCGAAATCAGAATGGGCACTGCTGCTGCCTGAGCCTCTCCCACTGGATCTCCACTGTGGGGACCTGATCATGAGCAGTGGGAGGGTCCACAGACACTGCCCCGGGTTCTAAGCGGGCTGCACCCCTCCGTCTGCCACGGCCTCGACCTCCAGCTGGTCCTGCTGGTGTCTGATTACCACGATCGATAGAACGAGTCCTCGCCATCTGTGAGTGAATGAAAACAACAGAAGTTTAGTTCGAGAATTCAATAGAGTCACACGACATAATTCAATAATGTGGGATTCTTCCTAAAGGTTCTACAGCCTCTCGAAGATAAGTACAGGCATCTCTGTACCTATCCGCAAGACTCCACTAAACCTGCTCATGACTGGTGAGGCCTATTTAACCCAACGCTCTGATACCATCTTGTCACGACCCAATTTCGGAATCGTGATGGCGCCTGTCGTGGAACTAGGCAAGGCTCCTTTTTTAACTAAGCTAAATTAAATTTCCAGTAAAAATAATGCGATTTTTAAACGAATTTATTAATAATACTAAGAATTTGAAATTTAAAACATTATTTGAAAAACTAAATTTAAACCTCCAACCCCAGATCCGGTGTCACTCAGTCATGAGCTACTATAACGTAAAGTAAAGAAAAGGAGAAATGGACAATATTGTCTCAAAATAAAGAACAACAGGTAGAATAAGAAAGAGAAGACGAGGTCGCGATCGCCAGCTGCTACCTCAACAACTCCAATAGAAACGCTGACTGCAGCTCAATATCCGTTACTAGGTCCCGGTGTACCTGGATCTAGACACAAGGTGCAGGGGGTAACGTGAGTACACAAACTCAGAAGTAACGAACCCAAAACATGGGTTGATAAGTATTGACGGACAAAACCTCAATATTTTACAATAAATAGTATACAAAACTAGACATGCTAACAGTTTATCAAGATGAGTAAAAATGCCAAGTATGCCAGTATACTCTACATGCCATCACAAAATATATGTATGAAACTAGTGTGAGTATGCACATAGTGCTCACAGCTCTCCCACAGAAGTCCACTCAGTACGATATATGGCTCTCAGGCCCAGGAAAGTTTTATCCCAGAATGTGCATACACATCGGTGACAGTAGTCACTCCGTACTGAAGAAAAAGAACAGTCCAGCCCCCACGGAGAAGATCCATCTCCGTAATACAACACTCGGACAACTTCCATATCTAGGGAAGATCCATCCCTCTCATAACATCAGCTTCGGACAAGATCCATGCCCAGGGAAGAACCATCCCTCACATAACATCAACTTCGGACAAGATCCATGCCTAGGGAAAATCCATCCCTCAATATCAATGTGCTCAGTGGGGGTGTAAATACTCCGGAGGGGCCCTAGTGACCCAACCGCCATATCAAGCCAACGAAGGCATGATTTAAATATCGTTGCAGTGTGCAGTCCATTCTCATAACTATTTTAATAACAGGCTCTCGACCTCACTCAGTCATTACTCTTCAGTCTCACGCACATGGATCACAAATGTCTCCATTAGCCCGAAACAGTGATAAGTACTGAGACTGAGATATGAAGTGATATGCTATAACATGACTGAGTATATGACGTCAAATAATTACAAAATGAGATAGCAATATACGACCACTCGGGTCTCAACATTTCTGGCGTAAAGCCTATCATTTATGCTTAATATGATTTCCAACATGTTCACAATTACCACATTAATATAAGCACAGATATCATCATGGAATAATCACTAAGTGGTGCCATGGGATAAGCCATGCAACAAATGCTCGGTGCAAGCCCTCATGCCCGTAACTTGGCATGTGCGTCACCTCAACAATAGTCATAAATCATTTAGCTCGGGGTTTCGAACCCTCAGAACCAAGTTTGGAAACGTTACATACCTCAAAACCGGCTAAAATACTATTCCACAGTGCCTTTGCCTCTAAATCCGGCCTTTGAGTGCTCCAAATCTACCAAGTTCAGATGTTTAGCACCAAAATAGGCTTAAGGAATGAATTCCAATTGAAAGGTACCGAAATTAGTCAAAACTTGACCCCCGAGCCCGCGTCCTGAAACTCAAAAATTTTTATACAAAACTGTTCTTCATCATCTCACGAGTCCATACATATAAACAACCCTAACATCGGAGTTCGTTTGGCCCCTCAAATCGATTCCTAAAGGTCTCAAAATCTCAAACCCTAAACCTCCTCCTTCTACTGGTTTTTCATGAATTAATTACTGAGATTGTGTTCTATAATCACCCATAAACGATTTTTCATGATCAAAACACTTAACTCTATGAAGAACACCGATTTCCCTCTTCAAAAATCTCCTCAGGAGCTTATTCCCGTTCAAAGATGGTGTTAAAAGGTCTAGTGGTCGCGGAGGGTTTCAATTTATACTTTCTGCCCAGGGGTTCCGCACCTGCGGCCCATGTCTCGCACCTGCGATCAAAACAACCGCACCTGCGACTTCTTATTAAACGGTCTAACTCTGCACCTGCGATCGACCTCTCGCACCTGCGGCCTCGCAGGTGTGGCAACTAACTCACACCTGCGGAATCTTGTCACCGAGAAAATCTCCCGTACCTGCGGTGCCACGTCCGCTCCTGCGGCTCCCCATCCGCAGGTGCAAAAACACCAACACCAGCAACTTCAGCAATAGCAATTATGCTCCAAACTCCCCGTTAACCACCCGAAATCATCCTGAGCCCCTCGGGACCCCAACCAAACATACCAACACACCACGTATGATCATTCAAGATTAGTTGCACTCTCAAAACACCAAAAAACATCAAAACACCCAAAATCACATCAGATTCAAGACTAAGAACTTTAAATTTCTAAAACACACCAATGATGCCGAACCTATCCAAAACAACTCCGATTGACCTAAAATTTTGCAGACATATCCAAAATGACATTACGAACCTATTCCAACTATCGCAAATCCATTCCGACCCCGATAGCCTATTTTCCACTGCCAACCGGAAATCACCAAAAACTAACTTTCCCCAATTTAAGATTAATTCTACAACGGACATCACAAAAATATTCCGAGCGCACTCCTCAGTCCCAAATTACCTAACGAAGCTATCCGAGCCATAAAATCCACATTCTGAGGTTGTTTCCTAATAAGTAAACTCTCAGTTGACTTTTCCAACTTTAAGGCGATTTTTAAGGACTAAGTGACTAAACTGTCACTACAACCATTCCGATTTTAAGCCTACCAACTCTAACACATCAATAACAGTATAACCAACCTATGACAATTCAAGAATAGTAATTCTAATGCAGGTTCTACGTAACGACGTTCCGGGTCATTACAACTCGCACCTCATAACTCGACCAAAATTATAAATATCCGAATAATTATTCGATAACGAGTCCAACCATACAAGAATTTCACAAATCCGATCTCAAATCACCTTTCAAATCCCCAAAATTTAGTCTAAGAAGTTTTTACAATTTTCCCCCAAATTTCCAACTCAAATCACTAGTTAAACGATGAAAACAACAATGGATTGATGTAATACGGCCATACCGAGTTAGAATCACTTAACCCGATGATTTTCTTTAAAAACCCATGAAAAATCGCCACAAATCGCGCTCTCTCGGTCCAAAAATAAAAAAATAGGTGAAACCCTCGTTTATATAGAAACACATCTGGCCTCTAGAGTGCTGACCACATATTTTTTGGTGCGGTCGCACATCCCAGGTTCTGCAGCCACGATCCAAATTGTGCGCCCGCACTTCAGCAAAATTTGCACAACCGGGCTTTAGTAAATTTGCCATATCTTTATGTCAAATGTCCAAATGATGACTTCTTTATTTTCTGTAAACTAGATACTAAGGTCTACAACTTTCATTTTTGAGTTATCTTGAAATTACTTATAGATCAAAAGATATAAGCTTCCGAAGTCGAACCATCGATCTTGCGGAATCCCTGAAATGCAGCTACGAGAAGAATTGTGAGGTCCGTACTTTTCCTCTGTGGTCCACACTTTTTCATCTGCCTCTGTACTTTTTCTTATGCCTCACAACTTTCATTCTGCCTCAGCACTCCAAAATGTGCTTTCCGCACTTCCAAAAGTTCTAGAGCGCATTAGAGTGCCGAAATGCCCAAACTCGTTTAAAGCCCACCTCGAAACACACGCGAGGCCCTCGGGACCTCAAGAAACATACCAAAAAGTCCTAAGAAATAAAGGGAACCCGCTCGAGGACTTAAACCACTTCAAAAACGTCAAAACTATGAATCACATCACAAATTGATCTCATAAATTTCAAAATCTTCCAACTTCCAAAACTCGTGCCGAAATAAATCAAATCAACCCGGAATGACGCCAAATTTTGCATGCAAGTTCCAAATGAAATAACAAAGCTAATTTAACTCTTGGAATCGCATTCTGACCCCGATATCACCAAAATCAACTCTTGGTCAAACCTCTCAACTCTTGGTCCATCTTTCGTCGAAATGCTTCAAATTATTATACAGACCTCCAAATCAAAATTCGGTCGCACGCCTAAGTCCAAAATCACCATACCAAACTATTGAAATCATCAAAATGCTATTTCGGAGTCGTCACAAAAACGTCAATTTTTTGTCAAATCTTACCGCTTAATTTTCAAAAAGAAGAATCCTTCTTCCAAATTGACCCCAAATCATCCGAAAACTGAACTCGACCACACATGAAAGTCTTAACACACAATACAAAGCTGCTCAAGACCTTATGCTGTCGCACAGGACTTCAATTCTTAGAACGACCGGTCAGGTCATTATACACCGGCACGCGTACCGCTGTTTCATTGGCCTTTTAACTTGACTTGGCATGCCTTATGATTTTAACACGTGCAAAAATCCTATTGAATCTTCCGTTTGACTTGGCATACTACGTCATTTGACACGGTGTACCAAACTGGGCCTCTAGGAATATGACTTATTGGGCCTAATAAAGTGGTTTAATCATTTGTAACCCAACTAAATAGGTTAGCCCGGTCGATATTTATTAGACTTAAGTAAGTAATCCAATAATATTAGCCCATAATATTTATTTGGACCAAACTATATTTAATTGAGATCAAATCCAAATTTCTTATGAATTGAAACTCAATAAAATTTTAGTTGCCTACAGGGCCGTTTATGTATTTCGCCCTTCCAAAATGCTGTGAACTTAATATTACCTGCAATTAAAAGGTAAGAAAATCTCCTACCATGCAAACTTAGTACATGGCCCTCACCATATATGACTCCAATTTTATCTGTGCAATCCAGTATCTATGATGATGAAAATTCAGGGGACCAATGACGGAAGAAAGTTCTCTTCGACCAGACATTATATGGTTGTGAATTATCATTTATTATAATTTTAGGAAGTAAGTAGCAAAATCAACAAGGATTTTGGTGGAGTCATAAATACTCCATCATCCTTAACCAGCGGTCTCGAATTCGAACCCTAGTGTATAGAGTCGCCTTTGTTAGAAAATACTTTGTCCCCTTAATATGGGATTTTTCCGGCACGAAACCAGATTTAGTTGGGCCTAAATGCGGGTACTAGACACCAACTAAGAAACCATAAAAAGAAGGAGGGAGTATGTAGGTATGACTAGCCAAAGCTTAAGCATGCTACCTTTTCCTTGAAAGTAGGGGGGATGAATTCTAGCCTTTTTAAAATTTGTAGTTGACTACTCCTCAGACCTAGTCGGCTAATACGAAGATAGCGTGCGCAATACTGTTAGTACTTTGATTCAATAGAATACTAATCTCAACAAGTAGTAATTGCTTATAAGAAAATATGAAAATAGTAAGATAAATGACACCGGGAATTTTATACTAATTCAGAACCAATGTGGTATCCTACTCCAGCCTCATTGGGTTGCAAGGATGTTATCTCTTGATCTCTTTGTAATATGAGTTGAGTACAGCTTATGTGGTTTTCAACGTTCACCACCAACGTTTACAAGGTTGGTTTTCACTCGCTCACCAACAAAGACCAAGGGTTGGTTTTAACACACTCACCAACAACACGAACGGTTGGTTGTTACTCGCTCACGAACAACAACTCTTTAGTTTTCACTCACTCACCAAAGAAATGAATAATGACACAACCTCTAAAGACACATTTCCTGTCAAATTTTTTTCTGTCTCTCTTTATTCTTTTGTGTACATATTAAATCTACTAAAAGTGAATTACATTACTTGTTAAGAGTAGAATAAAGAACTTGTAGTTGGATAGATAATTTTATAGAAGGTTGCGTGAATCTTTTTCTCGGTTGCTCTTCAACTTATATTGTTGCGTCCAATATGACCGTTACTGATTTTCTCATTAAATACAGAATATAATAATCAATGTGATATATGATGGCTTTCCTTCTTAAGGAAATCTTCTTATTGCTCCTTTAATACATTCTCCATAATCTTGATTCTTTCCCATAAATAAATATCCATTCCTAGTGTAGTAAATCCCAAGCAATCTTTTTATTCCATCCAAATTGCTTCTTCTTCTCTTCATAATTGTAAATTTTCTTTTCGAGCTTTGCTCCTCTTCCTTTATGGTCAATCTTGCACAGCTTTATTATTTTCCATCTCTATCCTTGTCTGTAAACACTTTTGAATTCCAGCTCGATGCTTTCCTCTTGACTTGTGGAAATAAAATCTTGCTTTGTCTCCTCCTTTCATTTCAAGATTGATTTGATGCTTCCCTTCTTTACATAGATCTTGGAAATATAATTTATTTCTATATCAAAAACATGTAGTGACTTGGAAAATCTCTTTAATAGTCTTGTCTTTAAATTGTAGTAAAACCCAACACTTCTCTTTCAAATCCGTAGTATATATATCAGAAATTGAATAAGATATCTTCCTTCAAGAATAGATAATATACTTCCCATTAATACTTGTGAACTCTTCTTCCGTCTATGCAAGTATGAGCTCTTATGCAGACAACCCAGAGAATTTCAAGATTCGCTTCCTTTGACTTTGGATCTTGAATATTGTCTTCAATATGAAGATCTCAATATATCTTTGAACCTATTATAGTAAAGATATTCCTTTCCCGATCTTGGGAAATAATCTCCTTCCATAATATAGATTGTACTATATCCATAATATATTTTCTTTCCATAGAAAATATATTCTTCTTATATTGGAAATATTTCTTTCTTGATCTTTGAACATAATCTCTTTTCATAATATAGATTTTATTATATTCATAATATATTTTCTTTCCATAGAGAATATATTCTTTCTTAGTCTTGTAGTATCTTTTCCAAATTGTATCTTCCTTGCAAAAAATAATAGATCTTCTCCAGGAGTTTGGCAGCTTGCCTTTCAAGAATTTTAAGAACTTTTCTTCCATAATTTCCGTAGAACATTCTTCTGGTATTGTAGTAAACCATTCAATATTTGAAATATGACTTTCAAATACTATTACTTCAATGACGATTGCCTGGCAGTAGTTAATTAAAATTCCTATTTTATTATTTTTGAAATCGTTACTTTTCATTTTATTTTATAACGATCAATAAAATTTACTGAGTAAAGTACGAGGTTTTAACAGTTCAATTAACAAATACATCCCAAAATCATCCCAGAACCCGGTGTCACAAGTGCATGAGCAATTTCTAAGAAAAAGCAAAGGAAATACAATGACCGTCCAAAATACAATGGGACAGTAAAGAAAGTACAACTCAATACTCTGAAGGAGACTCTACTGGTTGCGGGTCGTCTCGAGATGGTGCAGCTCGCCTAAGTCCCCATATCAGCCATGCCATGGCACCAAGCGGGGCCAATAGATATACATGTACCTTTGCAACAAAATGCACATCAAGTGTATTATGAGTACGAAAACAACGTGTACCCAGTTAGTATCCCGCCTAACCTCGAAGAGGTAGTGACGAGAGGTCCACTTTGGCACTTACTAGAGGTCAAATTAATATAATCAAGTGTGATTTCAAACATAGATGTTATCATTAAACACCTTTTAAAAGAAGGAATACACAATTTCTTCCATAAATTTTAAATCCCAATTTTCGTCGTCTAAGTTAACAACTTATATCTTAAGCAATTAAACAGTCCAAATCATAGATGGTATCCAGCAAGTATCATGCGCAGGAAATGTCGAGGGTCGAATTGTCCGAACTAATATAAATATAAATTGTGCACTGCCGAAGGGTCGAACGACGCGAACCATAGATGCATTTATTAACCAGTCGTGGTGTACGGCCCGCTCCCATGAGAGTAGTGCAAGAAATCACCCCGCTCGCGGAATATAAATTGTTAAGCAGTCACACATAAGCATACACATTCAAACATTCCACCCCGACTACATCGGGAAAACAATTACACAAGAAAAATTACAATTTCTCTTTTAATGGCCACGAAGATAGTATTTAAATATTTTCTAGAAATTCATTTTCTAAGTTCGATAAGGTTTAATAATTTTTATTTTCCTCAATAAGGTTACAAGTACGACAACTAAAACATGCTTTTGGGTCCTAGACTACCCGGACATAAGCATAATAGTAGCTATGCACGAACTCCCTTTACCTCGTGCGTACGTAGCCCCCACAAATGGTATCACATTTTTAATTATTTCACCTATGGGGACAATTCCCTTTTACAAGGTTAGAAAGGAGACTTACCTCGCTCCGAAGATTCATAACCGGCTTCCAAGCCCTTCTGATGACTCAAATTGATGCACAACGCCCCAAAACTAGCCAATAATTACGCAAATCAATTAATATATGCTCAAATATCCATTAGAATCCAATTTATACCAGTTCCTAACCTCGATAGAAAAGTCGATAAAGATCACCCTCGGACCCGCGTGCCCGAATTTCCAAAATATTCAAAGATAAATCCCACCTATTTCAAGTTAAATACTTGAATTATATATATATTTTAAAATATTCGAAGATAAACATTACCCATAACCTCACGAACTCAAATATATAATTTATTCCAAATCCCATGTCCTATTTCATGGTCAAAATCCAAAAATAATTATTTCTATGTTTTCTACCAAAACCCCAAGTTTTCACTATTTCCATGAATTTCTATGTTAAAATATATATATAATTCAAGTATTTAACTTGAAATAGGTGGGAATCACTTACCTTGACATAGATGATGAAGATAGAGCTCCAAAATCGCCCCTAGGTCGTTTCCCATGGAGTAAATAATATGAAATGAGCCTAACCCATTTTTTTGTAAACTTATACACTGTCAGGCAAGTCTTCTTCGCGTTCGCGGGCCTACCTTCGCGTTCGCGAAGAACAAAAAATCTCGAAAAGCAATTCCAAACTCTTCTCAGAGATACTCTAGTAGAATGTTCATAACTTTTTTCACAAAACTCCAAATGACAAATGGTTTAGTTTTCTGAAAATTAGACTCTAAGATATACAACTTTTATGTTTTGGTCATCTCCCAATTTCTTATATATTGTGCAATATAAGATGCCAAAGTCAGCCACGTGCAACACAAATTTCTTTTTCATCTTCCCGGACATCTTGTAGTGTACCAGCCATAACTCTTTATACACAAACCTAGATGCTAAATGGTTTACTTTTCTAGAAACTAGACATAAAAGGGCTACAACTTTCATTTTTACATCATCTTAAATTCCTTATAGATTGTGAGATATGAGCCTCCGAAGACAGACCTGCGCAACAGAGATTTTTCTTCTTCGCGAACGCGAAGATCAAAGTCCCTTAATCCAAATCCTTCTTCGCGAATGCGAGAGAATCCCCGCGAACGCGAAGAACAACACCATACACTAGCATCAGCCATTTCAAAACAGCCCGAAATGATCTAAAACAATTCGGAAACACACCCAAGGCCCGCGGGACCCCGTCCAATCACACGACCCAGTCCCATAACATCCCACGGACCTGCTCGAGGCCTCAAATCACATCAAACAACGCTGAAACCGTGAATCACACTCCAATTCAAGCTTAATGAACTTTAAAATTTCAAACTTCTACATTTGATGTCGAAACCTATCAAATCACGTTTGTTTGACCTCAAATTTTGCGCAGAAGACATTTTCGACATTACGGACCTACTCCAACTTTCGGAATCGGAATCTGACCCCGATATCCAAATTTCCATTTCTAGACCAACTTATTAAAACCTTAAAATTTCTAACTTTTTCCAAATGACTCCAAAATGACCTACGGACCTCCGAATTTACTTCGGATCGCGCTCCCAACACTAGAACACCATACGGAGCTACTCCCAGACTCGGAATCCCAAACGAACATCAATATCACTGAAATGCACTTCAACAAGGACTTATGAAATTTCTTCTAAAATGCTGACTTCCACAATATGAGTTGAAACACTCCCGGGTCATCCGAAGCCCGCTCCGAACATACACCCAAGTCCGAGATGAGAATTTTCTTTCCAAATTGACCCCGAACTTCCTGAAATTCAACTCCAACCACGCCTACGAGTCATAATACCTGGAATGAAGCTGCTCATGGCCTCAAACTGCCAAACGACATGCTAGAGATCAAAACGACCGGTCGGGTCTTTACATTCTCTCCCACTAAAACATATGTTCATCCTCGAACGTGCTAAGAACTGCTCTAGAGTTATATGAAATCACTATTTAACACTTCGTGCACCTACATGTGCTGCCACCACTCAGTTGAGCGCATTAGCTCGATCAAATCCGAAGATATCCTCTTTTATCCATACAATAAGCTCAGATTCCAGTTCCAACACCCGAAATCCTCTACCAGACCTGTTTCTAACATATGAAAACCGAATTAATCACTACACGAGGTACCACAACATGATGGCTTGCCTTTGTTGAATTAGCACCATACACCACATAATTTATCATCTAATCATAATGACATTCCCTGACCTTAATAGCCAAAATTCCACGAATTCGATGCTCTTAGTGCACCTCATGACATATATATATATATAGGTCATACTATAACGCTTACGATACTACCACAACGAAGGAGATGTGTAGAAATTCATAGCCAATTGCATAGTTAACAAATCATTGAATCTCTCCCCTTGATTAGAATCAGCACCTCATTATGAACCAAATAATGGTACTTGTCCTTTAATGTACTTCACATAATCTTATCGCACTGATCCCTGATCCAATAATCTCGTCTCACCCAGTATGAGTCGGTTAGGAAACAAGTTACTCCAGACATGACCAAAAGTCTCATATGATGCCGCAATATGCCAATAGGCCATAACTCGAACGTGATATATAAGGAAAACGAACTATGAAAGGAAATACTCAACTCACGCAGTTAATTAGACAATCGGAAAGATGCTACAAACCTCCCTTAGAAAATGGGAAATAAAAACACAAAAAAATAGATATAGGGGACCGTACTCAACATTACACTATTGCGGCTCGCAACCCGATCCAAATAACATGCCCGTGGCAGTGTGCCACCCGATACACACATAAAACCCAGAAAAGGACATTCTTACCCAGCTAAATCGCTCATTACCACAAAATATCGAATATCGGTCACAAGCATGCTAAGTGCATAATACCATCTTGGGGAGGATGATAAATCCATACGCTAAAAAACTCAAGCACAACTGAGGTGTGATATATATACTCTGAATCTCAAGGGCTATCCTGCTCACATAACACCATCACTATGCGGAAGCTCAACACATAAGAAATTATCAAGCCATTTCACAACTCACACGGCATAACATAATATTACATGAAATGAACGAAGCTCGAACAACATCTGATGTTCTAATACCTCTCCATGAGAAGCGTTGTACCGAAATGAACACACCTGACTTAAGTGGAGCCCATATTCATATTTAAATCCGTCCACAAACCTCGAGCTGACCCTTCTCGCACCGAACTAGGCTAACGGCCTTACGTAGGTCCATAATACACTTTTCTCATAACACACAAGAACAAATGTCATAGCCGAGACAAACTCCCACAATCTACAACCAAATGAACCGAGCGCCCTCTAGGCATAAACTCTCAAATAAGCTATCTTACTACATCCTTCATCCTTGGTTAAAACCTTCAATCAATTAAGTGAATACATGTCACGCTTATATAATATTCTCGTGGAATACGCTTCCACGACCTTATGCGCTAGGTAACAAGTCTGCACCTCCATACCATCGGCCACACAAACGCTGTAAAGCAATTCAAGAATTGATAACCAGTATGCAAAGCCTCTTTCACAAAACAGCGCTCTCAGGAGACGTCTAAGACATTAACATCTTACTCTAAACATTCAAATCCCTTTCCTGCTCATCTGAGCTCGTGACATTCTTGTCAACACCAAACCACAACCTTGTTTTCTTCCAAACTTCATACCGTTCATTGCACCTAACATGCCAATATGCATTCACACATGAATCTCGTTATAACTCGTGAACCGCTAATAGAGTAAACACTTCTTCATATAAAGACCTTTTACTTAACTTAATTCAACAGAATCATCACAACACACGAGTGAATTTTCATAATAACAAAACATGCAAATCCTCAAACTCCACCTCTACAGGACATAACTGATTCACCCGTATACATCAAACTGAAATTGATACGACACTCAGCCATGCAATCGACTTATCAACAGCAGAATCCCCCACTCGGCTCAAGCCATAGATCAAGATGAACAATAACTCATAATTCCCATACGCTAACACCGCCACGATACTGAAGTGAGATTCAATTAAACTTTCCATAATCTCATATAACATAACCTATCTCGTACCTCAATTCAATTTGCATTCATCGCAGGAATAATCATAACCCCAATCAACACATAGCAACTCAATTCACAATCACCTTGAGTGACTCCATTCCACGAGACCATTTTGTTTCCAGACCCATGAACCGTTTCATGCCCTCCTTGCACGCTTATTCACATCTTTGACTGGAATACCCATCCTGATAATCCTTTCTATAAATCCGGAGTTTATTCCTCTGATTCCTCCACTACTACACTGCATGCCAAAAACATCCTGGAACATTCCGAGCCTCCTATCATAATCTGCTGCAAGAGCCCGATCCTTAGCCATACTGTGGGATTGAAACCCTTAAATACCACATCTATAACCTTTGAATTCATTAGAACCATTGTTGAGGGTCATCCACTCTGGCCTGGTTCCGAATACAATCAATTCCACGGCTCCGCTAGCACCTGAACACCCATCTTAATAAAGCACCCGACTGACTAGCTTCCCTTGCAAATCATCTCTGTACGAAGCATAAGCCCTGAATCTTCCCAAAGCCTGAACACAAGTAAACAAGGCCAATTATAGCACTACCTAACAATTCCTTTGCTTTAATTACAACTTAAGCCCTCTTGCCTTGGCTACATTACCCCATCATCATGCTGACAACCAGAGTTTTCACCAGTAGATAACCATGTAACCCAAATCATAGGCGGTGGGACCCTCTCCCACATAGCTTGAAGCTATTATTACACAACTCTGGAACCCACCAAGATTGACCTGATCCTACATAACCAACTCACCAAATTCCTTGAATCCTTCCGTTCGCATTTCATGAACACTCTACATCTCTAGCAACATTCGTATATTCGGCCTCTTACCGAATAGTCAATAGAATCCCTCGCAGAAACCTTGCCAACCACACGACCTCTAACCTGCTCACAGGAGATAACCCATATGTCTAAATTACATGCCGACAACCTCCAATGTCGTTGCAGGGGGAACAATCACTACAACATCAATACCCCATCCTAAGCCCGTTCTCATTCACCAATTATACTAGTCCGTTCACTCTTTATGGACATCAACTAAATATGCGACAACACTTTCCAATCCAAAGTCACATTGCATCCTCCTTCATACCAACAACTCCCCTCTGTTGTACCAATTCTTCCGCCGAAATAGCCAATATTTCAATTTAAACTTGAGGACCCAATCACCGTTCACTAAAATTCTCAAATCACTCCAAACTTCTCCTCAAGATGTGCAGCTACCTTACCACATGACTCATATGCTACGCTGTCACTCTCCCACTTTGTTCAAACTCACTCCTTTAAGCAACTACTCGACTTTTCTTCTTACACCTAGCCTTCTAGAAATTTAACCACTACCTGAAACTTCCCACGTGTCCTTCCTTATCCCTTGCTGAAAAGTTGCTGCCTTAGGCCAATATCTATCTTTGTAGCAATTGACCCGCTAGATTGCTACTAACTTCAACCCCTTTCGAAGATCCCTTTCTCGAGCCATCAACATTCGAAATACCTATTCAATCCTGAATCACCGCACACTGCGATCTTTGACAACCGCTTCTTTGATACTATCTCACTTTCTCCTGCCCCAGAAGGCGAATCGTATAAGTTCATAACACCGGAGAACTTAACACATTCTATTCGATCAAAGACGACAATACCACATCACAGATGAATATTCCACCTCACTTGAAAACGCCAAGTCTTATTACTCTATTCACCCAAACTTGAACATCTATAGTCAAATTGCCTTTCCTTTTGGCGGAAATAAAATACTGAAATCTCGGAATCATGCTCTGAGTACAACTCCCATCAAGTTACTCTCGCCCCTGATATATGGGCAGACCTCCTACCATCACTTCATTACTGCACGATAACTATTTGTGAGCATCATAACAACCTAACAATAGTCTCCAAGCTCTCAAAAATACAACTACTGAGCTGAAACCACATAATATCCTTCCGCAAAGCAACGACAATAGCCCCAACCAACTATGTAGGGAAAAACATTACGTACCATATCTGAAGTACCATTACAATTCCTCAATTCCGGATTTGTAGCAAGCCCAACTACAAAATCCGTGGTGATCCGATCCCACTTCCACTCTTGAATCTCCAACCTCTAAATCAATCCCCCCGATCTCTAATGTTCATACTTTACCTGTTGATAGTTAAGGCACCAAGCTACAAATCCCACTATATCCTTCTTCATCCCCCTCCACCAATAATGCTACCTTATGTCCTAGTAAGGGCTCATGTTTACCTCCTCAATTAAACAGGCAATTAGCACGCCCGAAAAAACAAGATTTCAGATGTTTCAGAAAAGGTCCTAGAACATGATATCTAGGGGAGCATGAGAAACAGAGAATGTGCAGCATTATTTTAAGGCGAAGCGGTAAAGACCTAATCAGTTTGCCTACTCATTTTTAGAACCTGTTGAATCTGGGCAGTCATAAATAAAAAAGCATAGTTTTACAATTTTTATAAGGCCTTAATTACCTATAGGCTTGCCTAGGCGTGGTTCAGGGATACCCTATAACATGTTGTCTAAAAATGCAAACAGAATTATGGAAATTGACTAAAGGAAAGAAAACAGTTTGAGTTTTAATATGTCCTACAAACATGCTTGTCTAGGTGTTGATTATCATGAAACCGATTTCATACATATTTATCCTATAACATGGTGTCTAGGCATTGAAATTGTTTTTAAACATTCTTATAGACAGGACGGTTATTGATTTAGGCGATGTAGACATGATTTAGAGCGAATACAAACACAGTCCTAACGCAGGATTTCTAATTTAAACCAAGGATGGACATTTTTACTGAGCAGAATTACAGCGGTAACTTAATAATAGGATTTCTAGGTGATCATGATTATGCAGAAGTAGAATTCCGTAACAAATGAGGTAATGAACCTGTAACATGTTACCTAGTATGCCAAGTGGACTTAAAAGCATGGGTTCTGATGCAAATAAACATATTTTAAACCTAAAAGCATGACTTCTAATGTAAGTAAACATAGTATAGACCTAAAGGAAGGATTTCTACCCGTTTTCCCCACAAAAAATCATATAACAATCCCTCCCTTTTTACTAATTTCCCCAATATCTGTTTACGAAGGTTGTTATTACAGATCATACATGAATGAATAAATAATAAATATAAGTTATGCTATAGGGAGTCTGAGATAGGTCCAAAGTAAACCTGTAAATACCAGGCCTTCAAAACAGTCCAGGATGCCAAAGTCCCATAGCCAATAGGGTGTCCTGGTGTGTCAGGAGTGAAAAGGTTTTCAGGAATAGGAACGGTTCTTAAAAAAGGTTAAGAGTAAAACGATTTTGGAAACAATTCTGATAAGAAGAATGATTCAACAAGCAACCACATATTCATAACACTTAGAGTGCCCAGATTCAAAACCATTTATTACCTGTTTCTAAGTGATGGCAAACAAGTTACAATCAGGGATCAGGGGAATGGGAAGATAGAGGCTTAAGCAAGAAACACATGAACATGGTAAAAAGGGAAGCACATTGACCTGCCAGTACACAGAACAAATAGGAACTGATTGGCAACCAGAACATAAAAACTATTCCTTCAAATTATTAGCAAGGGGATCGTGCTTGAAATTAAAGTGGTAATGGATAATAAACATAGAGACAGAATATGAGAATGGTCATATTGAAGACATGGGTCTACTAAATAGAGCCAGTCATGATAATTAGGATTAACCAAATAAATTAGGAGTCTATGATACTGACATGGGCATACTAGTCAAGGGAAGTAAACAAGAATTCAAGTAAACATGCTAGCCAAGTATCATACAAGACAAATGAGACCTAGACGTGCTGACTAAACATTTGAGCAAGAGAGGAAAAGACTCCAGTATATTGAGCAAAGTAGTAAACAAGAAGATAATTAAATACATAGCCAATTAAGCTAGTTCGAAAATAGGCATGGATTTAACAACTATGGAGCGCATACGGTTGAATTTCATAATTAAAATAAGAACATACTAGTTAAGGAAGCAAGATACATAAAGTAAAGTAGGCATAGTTCCACAACCTAGCCTTGGCTTTCAGCCGGCTAGACAAGTAGTTAGCACAAGTAGTAGAAAGAGAGAGAAGAGAGATAATTTTGTGTGAGTGTGTGTTCTTGAACTAAATGTTTGTCTTAGAGGCAAAACAAAAGTGTATTTATAGCACTTAGGGAGCAGGAAAAATAAGGTAAAGGAATCAAAAGTCAGTCAATTAAGGACAATCATAGTATTGCAGAATCAAATCACATAAAGGGGGTTCGGAATAGACCCCTTAATTTTGGGTAACAATTAACGGTCACAACAGGGGAGCTAATTAAGACAAGGAATCCAAATCATATCAAATAGCAAATCAGTAAAAATCCCAAAATCATACGGACGACTAATTAAGGCAAGAGATGACCGGTTAAAGTCATAAACAAGGAAACAAATACAATCTATGCACACAAATCTTAACAGTAATCGGAAAAATCTTCAAAAGAATATTGATTTCCGGGAAAGAATTACTCAAATTCCATAACTAGAAATTAAACTAAGTAAGACCTCACAGAAATATAGAACTTAGCCGGAAAAGCAGGTTCGAACCCTAATAGAGATTATTTAGGGCAAAACCACAAAAATACTGGATTTAACAAGGAAGAAGGTTTAAGTCCAACAGATAGAGTAAACTAATACGACTGGAATCACATAAATACCCAAAATCGAAGCGAAGATTGAAGAAATTAGTATATCATATAGAATCCACCAGGGATTGCAAAATCAGTCACAATGATGAAAGAACACTTATTAAAACACTGAGAGGTTAGAAAATCATGGAAGAAAGTCCGAGATAAACCCTAGTTTAGAAAGATTGACAAAAAATCAAAATTAATTAATTAAAATAAGAGATTTTTTAGGAAAAACATATAATAATATTCAAATCATCACAGGTCTATAAAGATCTAAGAAAAATCAACAGTAATGAAATAGGGTTTTCAGAAAAATAGTAGAGGTGAAGAGAATAGGTCAAGAACCCATAGATTCGTAATAAAACAAGGAAAGATCCTTACATACAAACAACAAATGGCCTAATAAAGGCAAGTTTCAAACCAGAACCAGTTGGGGTTCCCTTGAGATCTTCTCGAGGACCCAAGAAATCGAATAGCCATGGCGTATAGAAGACCAGGACTAGTCGGAGAAGACATAGAAGCACCGTATGAAGGAGGTTTACGTCGGTGACAGCGTTTAGGGTTAGGGGTGGGTTGAGAAAGAGTTGAGAGACGAAGGAGATGATAATGGCGGGGGAGGGAAATAATGAGAAGGGTTGAGGGTTAGGTTATTAATTATGGAAAGGGGTTTTGTGGACCGTTGATCTAAAAGATCAACGACCACGATTAAATAGGGTATTGGGTCGGGGTTTTCAGATTGAGCGTAAAGGGGATCTGAGTTGTCTTTTAAGTGGGTTTGGGCTAATGTTTGAGGGATTAGGCCCGTAAAATTGCAGGAGTCAAATAGGGCTATTTGTTAAGAAACCAAACAATTTATAAAAAATATTTTATAAAATAATTAACAGATTATAAAAAAAAATTTCATGCATAGAAATGTTTTAAAATAATTACTCAAAATTTTAAAAATACAATGAGCTATTTCATAGTAAAATAATGTAATGATGCAAGCATGGGCTGTAATTGTAAGGTTATTGCAATTGGTACCCAAAAATGTAACTGTGGCTATTTGTGCAATATTTTCAACCTAATATAAACATAAATAGCAGTATTAAGCCATAAAATTGTTATAAAGTCATTTTTCATGCAATTAGTAATTATTTATATAATAAAAATACTGGCATAAATTAATTAAAATCCTTAGAAATATGCAGAAATTATGGAAAAATATCAATTGATGCCAATGCATAGTTTTGAAGGTATATATGCACTTCGAAAAATATTATAGGGAAAATTGGGTGTCAACACTTCATAGACAGAACTGGTGCACCCCAAGGCGACACACTAGATTTAATCAACTCCTTATAAAGAAGTTCTTGAAGATTCTCTTTCAACTCCTTCAACTCAGCTGGTGCAATGCAGTATGAAGGAATAGAAATTGGCTGAGTGCCTGACACCAAGTCAATACCAAAGTAATTATTCTTGTCGGGGGGGCATGCCCGACAAGTTTGCAGGAAACAGATCCGGAAAATCATGCACCAGTGGAACAGAATCAATAGTAGGGGTATCAGCACCAACATCCCTAACAAAGGCCAATTAAGATAAACAATCCTTCCCAACCATTCCCTGGGCCTTCAAATACAAAATCACTCTATGAAGAACATAATCTAGGGAACCTCTCCACTCAATCCTTTGCAGCCCCGGCATCGCCACCGTCACGGTCTTAGCATGACAATCTAGAATAGCATGACATGGAGATAACCAATCAATACCTAAGATCACGTCAAAATAGATCATACTAAGCAGCAAGTGATCAGCTCTAGTCTCCAATCCCCCAATAGTCACTACACACGATCGGTAAACACGGTCCATAAGAATAGTATCACCCACCAGCGTAGACACGTGAACAGATGAAACTAAGGACTCACGGGGCATATCCAGATAATGAGCAAAACACGATGACACATATGAATAAGTGCAACCAGGGTCAAATAATACAGAGGTATACTTGTGGCATACAGAGACAATACACGTGATTACTGTGTCAGAACAAATAGCATTTGATCTGGCAAGAAAAACATAGAATCGGGCCTAGGTGCCACCTGATCGTCCTCCCCCTCTAAGGCGACCCTTAGCTGACTGATCTGGACCTCTCGAAAGACGGGGACATTGCCTCTTGATGTGACCCATATCTCTACACTCAAAACAACATCTCCTTGTGAATGGCGGTAAATACTGAGATGGACCTCAAGAACCAGACTAACTATCAGAAGGACCCGACACATATGAACCCTGAGCTGTGGTGCATGAGACAAACTCTGAGTTGGAAGGGCACTAGGAGATGGGTGATCCTGATGTGCACTTTATGAACCATGGCTAGATGATGCACCACGATTAACTGGACGAGTTGTCCTTGGCATGCCTATAAAGACGAACCTTGTCGTGGTAGAACTGGCCCCTAGAAGAAACACCACTAAAACCACCCGATCCACGAGGCCTCTTGGCCTCCCTCTCACCCCGCTCCTCATTGTGGACCATCTCTATCGGCCGAGCAATATCAACAACCTCATCAATAGTAGCACCAGGTACCCTCTCCATAGTCATAAGCATCAGTAGCTGATATGTGAGGCCATCAATGAACCTCTTGATCCTCTCCCTATCAGTGGGAACCATCCAAACTGCATGGCGGACCAACTCAGAAAACCTCATCTCGTACTACATCACAAACATGCCATCTTGACGTACTGCTCAAGCTGTTTGCACAGCTCCTCTCTACGATACTACGACATGAACTTCTTCAAAAAGAGAATGGAGAACTCCTACAAGGTAAGTGGTGATGCACCAACCAGCCTGCACCTATTATAAGCCTTCCACAATCTGAATGCAGCCCTAGAATACCTGTTGTACGGAGAATCCACTGACACTTGTCCAAGAAAACTTGAGCATCCTCCGACTCTGCCCTACTGAAATATGGAGACTGGAGCCTCCCAAACCTCTCTAGACTCTGCTTCTTCTCATCAGCCATAACAGGAACCACATGGGCCTGAGCATCTCCAACCAGTTGCTCTAATAGTGCGCATGATGTCTGGAATCTCTGCATCACCTGCTCTGATGTACGGGCGGCGGGAGTCGGAGCACCTCCCCCGGCTTGAGAAGTGGTTGCTGCGTCCAGAACAGAGACCGCCTAAGCAAGGCTGGTGCACACAGTCAGAATCTGAGCCAAAGCCTCATGAAGGCCTGGAATCACAATGAGCGTTGTTGATGCCTGAGATAGCCCCACTAGCTCAACTGTATCTGGTACCTGCTCCAGAGCTAGAGCAACTGGTGGGTCTACAGGTATATGAGCTGCACCTCTACCCCTACCGTGGCCCCTACCGCTACCTCGGCCTCTTGCGGCCCAACTGGTGGTACTGATGGTTGTCCATCCTGTCCGGTAGCACATGTCCTCACCATCTATGAGAGAATAGAATAAATAAAGTTTAGTTAACTGAATCAACAAATTCGCACGACAAGAATTCAAGAATGTGATGTTTCTTAAGGGTTCAACAACCTCTCGAAGATAAGTACAGACATCTCTGTACCGATCCGCAAGACTCTGCTAAACCTTCTCATGACTCGTGAGACCTTTGTAACCTAGGCTTCGATACCAACTTGTCATGACCCAAATACCAACCGTCGTGATGGCGCCTATCGTGGAACTAGGGAAGCCAACTACCCAACCATTTCAACACAATAAAAACTTTAAAAAATACGGAAACAATTAATATTTAAGGGAAAACCTTTTAATAACAGAATAAATCCGCAACTCAATACAAATCTCTTTAAAAACCGGGATGTCACCGAGTACAAGAGGATCTATAATGGAAGATTGTCTAATACAATGTCTAAAGAGTAAAACTGAAATATAGGCAAAGATAATAAATGAGAGTCAAGGTCTGCGAACTCCATGCAGCTACCTTGACAGTCTCCAAAGATCACGACTCCACAACACAACAGGCGCCGTCATGGGAAGCACCTAGATCTGCAGACGAGGTGGAGGGTGTAGCGTGAGTACAACCAAATCAAGTAACAAATCTACCCTTTGGACTGAAAGTAGTGACAAACTCAACCAGTACAGTTCAATATAAAAATAAGAGTGCAAGAACGTAGGCATGCTTTCAAGTTCAACAGATAAACTCAATATAGTAAGACAGATCAAATTTGAATGATATGAAGAATATAACTCTACTTCTACATGCCAATGCACATGTTATATGTGATGTACCATGCTGACAGCCTCATGTGCTCACATTCTCGAAATGCTTAATCACTCAGTATTGTATATGGCCATTCCGACCAGTGAAGATCCATCCGGAATATATGCATCAATTGACCATCAGTCATTCATTACTGAGTAGGGCCAATCCAGCCCGTGGGGAAGATCCATCCCAGCTATAAATGCTTCGGACAAGATCCATGTCCAGGGAAGATCCATCCCTCAATATAATCAACCGCGCTCACTGGGGGTGTGTGTACACTCCGGAGGGGCTCCTTCAGCACAAGCGCTATCATAAATCGGTAAAATCGCTACAGCGTGCAGCCCGATCCCATAAATGACACTCATAATCAGGCCCTCGGCCTCACTCAGTCATCAATCTCTCCAGTCTCTCTCACGGGCTCACATTGTTATGAAACTAGACCGAACATGATGTATCAATAAGTAAAAACAGAGACTGAGATATGATATGAAATTAATGAAATGACTGAGTACGAAATATCAATTAAATCAATAAGTCAATAGCAAGAAACGACCACTATGGGTCCCAACAGTACCAGCATATAGCCTAAACATGATATCTAGCATGATTGACATCTCAATTACTTTATCACATGATGAAAACACAGATATCAAAAAGATAGAACCACTACACATTGCCTTGGAATTGACCAGGCCACAATTTTTATGGTGCACGCCTGCATGCTCGTCACTTGGTATGTGTGTCATCTCAATACCAATCACATAAAATTTAATTCGAGGTTTTGAACTCTCAAAGCCAAGTTTAGAAGTGTTACTTACCTAAATCCGAGAAAAACTCTACTCCAACACATTGTTTCCTCCCAAATCTGCCTACAAATGCCCCGAATCTAGCCACAAACAGTATGATACAATCAATACGGGCTAAAGCAATAAATTCCACAAGAAAATACGAAGTTATTAATCAAAAATCTGAAATCGGCTAAAAGTCGGCTCTCGGACCCACGTCTTGAAATCCGACGAAAGTCACAAAAGCAGAAAGCCCATCAAGTACAAGTCCAACCATGCAAATTTTATCAAAATCCGACACCAAATCGCCACCCAAATCCCCAAATCAAACTCTCCAAATCCCTAGCCTCAAACCCCCAAATTTCACCTCAAAACCACACAATTTAGGTGGGAAATCAATGGGAAACAAGATTATTGATAAAAAAATGAGCACAAGGAAGACCTCAAGAATCTCTTCAAAAACCCTCTCAAAAATTTCCTAAGGTCGAGCTAAAAACGTTAGAAATGGTGAAAATCTTGGGAACCCTCACTTTTAAGCTCTTCCC
>ML422998.1:17251-42129 GCA_005239525.1 Nicotiana knightiana | reverse complement strand
GAGATTGAGTTGGTGCCGGGTGCGAAGCCACCTGCCCGGGTGCCTTACAGAATGTCACAACCCGAACTCATCGAGCTTCGGAGACAATTGACGGAAATGCTAGACACAGGGATCATCGTACCCTCTAAGTCCCCATATGGGTCCCCTGTGCTTTTCCAGAAGAAACATGATGGTAGTCTACGCCTCTGCATGGATTATCGGGCGCTGAACAAAATTACTGTGAAGAACAAGTATCCTATTCCGCTCATGGCAGACTTGTTCGACAAATTAGGTGAGTACTACGGTGTTCACAAAAATTGACCTGAAGACAGGGTATTGGCAAGTCCGGATTGCTGAGGGTGATGAACACAAGACGACTTGTGTGACAAGATATGGGTCATTCGACTTCCTAGTCATGCCGTTCGGCTTGACTAATTCCCCAGCCACGTTTTGCACCCTAATGAACCAAGTTTTCCGAGAGTACATTGATGAATTCGTGGTGTTCTATTTGGATGATATTGTGGTCTATAGCCAGACACTGGAAGAACACTTGGATCACTTGCGGAAGGTCCTAGCCCGATTGCAGGAGCATCGCAAAGCTGTCCAAGTTCTCCTTTGCTAAAAAACAGATCGACTTCCTCAGGCATGTCATTGAGGAAGGGAGGATCAAGATGGACCAGCAAAAGATCCAAGCCATCACAGATTGGCCGCCACCCAAGGATATCCATGCCTTGAGGGCATTCCTTGGCCTATGCAATTTCTATCGGCGATTTGTGAAGCACTACTCCCTCATCGCAGTACCATTAACTGAACTCCTCAAGAAGGTCACGCCTTGGGATTGGGGTCCTAGGCGAGTAGAGGCCTTCAATGCATTAAAAGCGGCTATGTCTAGTAGACCTGTCTTGGCCCTTCCTGACTTGGCCAAGCCCTTCGAGGTACAAATAGATTCTTCCGACTATGCTCTTGGCGGGGTCTTACTACAAAACGGGCATCCCGTAGCATACGAGATCTAGAAGATTAAGGATGCAGAGCGACGCTATGCCGCCCACGAGAAAGAATTATTGGCTGTCGTTTATTGCTTACGCCTTTGGAGGCATTATCTGCTTGGATCACCGTTCGTGGTCAAGACAGAAAACACAACTGTTAGTCATTTCATGACCCAGCCGAAGCTGAATGGCCGGCAGGCCCGATGGCAGGAACTCCTAGCGGAATTTAATTTCAACCTGGAGTACCGAAGCGGGAAGTCTAATTATGTGGCCGATGCACTCAGCCGCAGAGCGGACCTAACATCAGTGTGCCTACTCGCCACCCTAAGGGGGAGCGAAGTAGCCACCACCATTAAGGACCAGATACAAGATCTACTCATTAAGGATCCCGCTGCACAGTATTTGGTTGATCTTGTAGGACAGGGCAAGACTCGCCAGTTCTATATGGAGGACGGTTTCCTGAAGGTAAAAGGGAACCGACTTTATGTTCCAAATGGAGGGGATATGAGAAGAAATCTCTTGGCGGAATGTCATGACACTCTGTGGGCCGGCCATCCCGGTGAAGAACGCACCATGGCATTGCTTCGCCGTGCATATTATTGGCCCCAAATGGCCGACGATGTCGCGCAGTATGTGAGGACTTGTCTAGTATGCCAGAAGGACAAGTCCGACCGCTTGACACAAGCGGGACTCTTGGAACCTCTAGTTGTTCCAAAGAGACCTTGGGAAAGCGTGTCGCTGGATTTCATCACCGGATTGCCCAAGGTTGGAGATCTCACAACTATCTTGGTTGTGGTGGATCGGTTCTCAAAGTATTCCACCTTCATTGCAGCACCTCAATATATATATCAGCAGAGGATACAACTCGACTCTTCTTCTCTCATGTCGTCAAATATTGGGGCCTGCCCAAAGACATTGTTAGTGATCGCGATTCACGCTTCACTAGCAACTTTTGGACCCAATTATTTAAGTGCCTCGGGTCAAAATTGAGTCACAACTCAAGTTTTCATCTACAATCTGATGGACAGGCGGAGCGGTTCAATGGCATGTTGGAGGAATATCTCCGCCATTTTGTTACCGGATCACAGAAGAATTGGGTGAAGATCCTGGATGTTGCCCAACTGTGTTTCAATTCATAAAAGAGCTCCAGTACAAACAAAAGCGCTTTTGAAATTGTTACCGGGCAATAACCGCTACTCCCACACACCGTGAATACACCAAACATGGGGAAATCTCCTCGTGCTACTAGCTTCTCAACAGAATGGAAGCGGAATATGGAGATAGTGCGGAGCTATCTGGTTAAAGCCCAAAAGAGAATGAAGAGGCATGCTGATCAGAATCGTCGCTTTGTTGAATACCAAGTAGGAGACAAAGTGATGGTCAAAATCCCAAAGCGGTACTTATTTGCAGGGGTCCATGTCCCTCACCTGTTGCAAAAATATATTGGACCTTTGTCCATTGAAAGACGCATTGAGAAAGTTGCATACTGGGTGGATACCCCAACCTGGTGGAAAATCCATCCCGTCTTCCATGTCAATCTATTGAAACCGTTTCGGGAAGACACGGAGGATCCTTCACGGAGCCGACTCACAATACCCGATATTAGGCTCCGGCTCAACCGGGAAAAGACGGGCTGAAGCTATTCTTGATGACCGGGTAATTCATGCCTCCAGGAGGATCACCAAGAGTTCTTGGTAAAATGGCAAGGGTGTGATGCAGAGGAGAACGCTTGGGAGAGGGGAACAAACCTCAAAGACTACAAGAGCCTGATTGAAGATTATTTGGCAAGTAAGGCGCGGACGTCGCTAACTCAGGTGGGGGAGAATGTCATGGGTGGCTTTCCAGCCGTGCCCCATGACCCCTTGGACGCGCCCCGTGGCGTCTTAGCAAGCCTCCCAACGCCTAGCGCCACAGACGGCCCCATGGTCTTGGCCGCCAAGTGACAAGTGCGCTTGTGCCTCTGTCGCCCCACTGATTTCCCTCGCTAGCGCCCAGCCACAAGCAACTGCCAACAGCACCGCGCACGCAGACAATGCCGCACGCGCAGATCGTGATGCCTGAGACAAAGTTGCTGACAACAGACCTGTTTCTACCTCTGTAGAAAACTAAGTCTTTTTTCCTTGTATTACTAGAGTAGTTTTATTCCATGTACTTTCCTTATATTTCTGTAGCGTAGTTTTGTCTATTCCTGTAATGTTGGTTTATTTTTTTTAAGCATTATTAGGGAGGATCAAACAATCAAAAACTTTCTAGCAAGCAATTTTCTATACTGATGTCTCTCCCACTCGACACCGCGTTGCCTTCTTTGTAATAACTTTCATTAATGCAATCAAACTTTTATTCAATTCTCATTACTGTTCTCTCAATTGTTGGCATTGATTTTCCCGTACGGTACTGAAAATCTCGTCTAGCGTGCGGAGGGGACCTCACTTGGCGGACAATAACCACCCTGACATCGGTTGCCTAGCCTTACGTCGCCCTTCCAAAGAATCTTAGGATGGCGCCGCGTAACACATCGCATGTGACCTCAAACTTTGTTAATTCACGTTGTTTTGTACAATTGTGCTCCCGTCTAAAAGGGACTTATGGAAAGAGCAAAAGGTATTATTTCAATTCTACATTTTGCTTTTTGGCAATAAGTCAAGGGGAACATGAAATTTGTGCTGCTTTTTAAAGTGCGAACTGTCACATTTGGTAATCCCAAAAGTACAGAACAAAAACAAGATTAAGTGAAGCACTTAACTGCAATAATAAACGACGCACTGCTCCATTTAATGTTTCATCTCACATTAATATAACGTATATTTTTTTTTTGTTTAACTTCCATCGTCTGAAACTTTAGCCTTACTAATTCGGATTTGTATGACTTATGGCTCATTAAAGAAAAATTGTTCACTACCAGAAATATGTTTGTTCCTGTGATGTTCCAAAACTTACCCAACAAAGAATTTTACTATCTTATGACCGTTATAATTACGGTAGCCGTTCAAACCGAGGCTTCGGTCGTCAATTCCCCTATCATCAAGTCACAAGCTTTCTTAGCCCTTCGAACACTACGCACGCGTCAACCCTCGTACCTGATCTTCCAGACTTTACCTAGTTATGTTACAATATGCCAACAAATTTCAAGTACACCTAAGAGATAATGTCATCAAATTATCTGACTCCCATCGAGGGGCGGAGCTAGCCCATCGACTGCGGATTCGGCGGAACCCAATCGCTTTGATACTTTTTGTGTATTTATTTTAAATTTTTTATTGAATATGAACAAATTATTAATTTAGAACTCAGTAACTTAAAAGGATTAGAATCCCTAAACCATAAGTTTCAAATTTTGCATCCGCCTCAACTCCCATCTTTTCTTAGTAAGAGTTATCTTAGTTTATATACAGTAATTTGTGTAAATAATTTTACACAAACAAAAAATATGTGAATTGATTATAATATACTAATTAGTCGATTATTTGTGTTATCAAATTATAAAAAAGGAAAGATGGTCGACCAAAGGCATATATGTCATTTCAAAAAAATTCTATATTGTTTGCAATTTTTAAATGCAAACTATCATTGATACACATGGGATCCACATTCTCATATCTACAACACTCCTTTCAATGTTACTCCATGTTGATTAGACTACTTTTGTGGAGAGTACTACATGCAAATAATCATTTGAAATATTCTTTTTTCTCATTTGGTAAAATTATTAATTTTGATTTTATCAACTAGAAGTTTTCACAGAGAAAGCGAACTTAACTTTTTAAGTAGTAGTGCAACAAAAGGATATATTGGTAAATATTTACAAGATATTTTTTTTTACCCATAATGCTTTTAAAGTAATTTAAAATTAAAATTAAAAGGTTTTTATCTATCCACGTTATTTGAAGGCGACTTCAAACTAGAAAAATCCATGTTCAGAAGTAATTTTAAAAAATATAGTTTATTAAATCTCAAAAGTTAATTTAAGTGATGGATTTGTTCATATTGTATTAGGGGGTTCTCTCTGATATGCTTAATTGATGTGAAAGTTTAATCTACGTGGTTTGAACTTATTTTTCCCTGATAAGTTTTCAACTATCAATAAATTATCCTAAACATTATTTTTTATAATTTTTATATTATTTCATTATGTAAATTAACATATGATAAATCTATAGAAAAATAAAAATATTTCTCTTATCTCCTTAGTTAAGAAAATAATTAAAATTCCTATAATAATTTATATAGACTTCTATCAAATGACTAGCTAACATCATTTTAAACGAGTTATAATAAAATATAATTTGAATTACTATATTGAATTACTACAATTTATATCATGTTAATATTTTGTTTAGTGCCTTTAGTTCACTTTGTTTGAAGTAGTAAATTGCCTCTTTAGGAGTACGAGTTCCCTTGGAAGTTCTCTTTATTTACTGTACTAAAATTTCTCTTGATTTTGTTGTATACAAGACATGAAGTAAAATCAATAGTAAGTTTTTTTCATCTTTTATCGTATTTTAAAGAATGATGTTGTTCGTGTTAACTTTCATCAAGTAGCTGATTGTTTCCATTGTTGAAACTCTTGTGAAACCAATTTGGATGTATTCAAGAATAATTTACAGATAGATTGGTAAGCTTATTATTCTAGAAAATTTGTTAATATAGATGACACTTGTAGCTTTAAGGTATTCTCTTGTAAAATATTCAAATAGAAAAATAATATCATTGAAATTAAATTTTCAATTTGATGTTTATGTTTGATGTGGATGTTAAAAATGAGTATTATAGCACGTAGTCTTTTTATTTTAATTGGAGCGATTTAAACAGATTATATTATAGTTTAATATTAAGTAAATTATTAAATAAACTAATTATAAATTGTGATCCCCAATATCTTTATTTATCCGTGATTAAATGGATATAACAAGGATCAATTTATTTATCAAAGTTAATTAAACCTCAACAAACAATGATTTTAAGACTACAATGTTAGACCCGTATATTCCCTAGTCACAATATAAATAGTTATATGTTGTAATAGGTCGTCGTCAATGCACATAAATTAGACAACTAGTTATAGGTCCCAAGAAATAACCATTGCATTCTTTACACCTGGATTCATATTCTCTTTAAATATTTGGATATAACTTACCTAATATATAGTTCTATAATTAACAATTTGGTAGTATATAATATTATTATGTACATATGTTATTACACATACAATAGTTTTAATTCTGCACATTTATTTCGTTTGAAGTTTTAAATTATTGTCAAAAATTAAATATTCATGTCGTATATGCTTGCCGCGTCACAGGAAAGCCTCTCACCTTACGCCTCCCATCTTTAATTTCAAAACACTGCTAAAGAATAAAGAACTATGAGAATTTTACAATATTGCATCAAAAGAAAAGTTGTAGAGTACACATCGTGTGTGGTTTTGTTTGGGATCTTTACAAAAATAGTCAGTCGAATTTACGGTTTATCTTTCTAAAAAAAAAATTAATATACATAAGTTATATTTTAATTATACATTATACTTCATATATTTTGATATATACCTACTTTTGGAGCCACCAATAAAATTATATCTGTATTGCATAAAATTTTGCAAAGTGTACCCGCTCTGATTTGGTGTAGATCAATCTCTTCAATGCAACTTCAGAAATCAAATCTGAATTCTTCTATCTCTCAAATACAACTTCATAAATTCGAAACAGAAGTAGTTAAATCCTTTCAATGCAATTTCAGAAATCAAATTTGAAGACAAAAGTTCTCTTATCTTTCAAATGCAACTTCAAAAATTCGAATCTTGAATAGTTCAATCTATTGAATACAACTTTAGATTTTAAATCTTAAATTTTGAAACATAAATTTGTTCTTCAAATTTTAACATTCAAATACACAAATCAATCCCCAAATCTATTCCAAAGCTCAAATTTGAAACTTAACTTTCAGATATCATAAAAAACAAATCTCAATCATCAAATCGTCAAAATAATAATAATTTTAACAAACTCATTTTGCAACTAAGAAGAACAAGAAACTTTAAACACAAATAAGAAGAAAACAACAATAAATTAAAAAAGAAAAGTGTGTGTATCCGAAGTTATCCAAAAATTAGATATCAGTTAAATCTTTTTTTTTTATTTTTAAATGAGTACGAATTCAATGGGTTGCTTCAAAAGTGAGAGCCACATGAATATTTTACAAATTATACACGTATCATATATCCGTCGGCTATTAATTTAGATGGTTATTTATGTTAATTCTTCAAATATTTACCGTCCACTAATGTTGGCCCAATTTAGAGAGTTGGTGCCCAAACTCTCCTTACAAATAAACTGGAGTGTGTTACAACTAATGAGCACTACAGGTGTTTCATGTCTTACAGGCTCCATAAATAGTATGTTGGGTTGTAATTATTGGGAAAAAGGATGGTAAAGGGGAATTTCCATTTGGGGATAAGTTTTAAGAGTTTGCTAATAACGGGGATAAATTTAATCGAATAGTATAAAGTATGAGTAAATATGATCGCATGGTGTAATAAAGGTTAATTGTAGATAATATTCGAAGGTAGAAGAGTAAATTTAATCTTTTTCCTAAAAGTAGACAGTTTTCGAAAGTGAAAACTTCATAAATAGTATGATGGGTTGTAATTATGGTTCGTACGCGGTATACATGAAAGGATAATTGCCACGACCTAATTTCGGAGTCGTGATGGCGCCTGTCGTGGAACCAGGCAAGCCGCCCTTTTTAACTAAGCTAAATTCAATTTCCAGTAAAAATACAATTTTAAACGAATTTATTGGCAATACTAAGAATCTGAAGTTTAAAAATAATATTTGAAAAACTAAATTTAAACCTCCAACCCTGGATCCGGTGTCATTCAGTCATGAGCTGCTATATATAAAAAAATAAAGAATGAAGAAATAGACAACATAGTCTCAAAATAAGTGCAACAGGTGGAATAAGGAAGAGAAGACGAGGTCGCGATCGCCAGCTGCTACCTCGACAACTCCAATGAAAACTCTGACAGCTGCTCAATATCCACTACCGGGTCCCGGTGTACCTGGATCTGCACACAAGGTGCAGGGGGTATCGTGAGCACACCAACTCAGAAGTAACGAACCCAAACTATGGGCTGAGAAGTAGTGACAGACAAAACCTCAAAATTTTACAATAAACAATATACAGAATTTAGACATACTAACAGTTAATCAGGATGAGTAAATATGCCAAGTATGCCAGTATACTCTTCATGCCATCATAAAATATATGTATGAAACCAATGTGGATATGCACATAGTGCTTACAACCCTCACACAACAGTCCACTCAGTACCGTATATGACTCTCAGGCCCAGGGAAAGGTCCATCCCGGAATGTACATAATCATTGGTGACAGTAGTCACTCCGTAGTGAGGAAAAAGGCCAATCCAGCCCCACGGAGAAAGTCCATCTTCGGAATACAACACTCGGACAAGATCCATGCCCAGGGACGATCCATCCCTCACATAACATCCACTTCGGACAAGATCCATGTCCAGGGAAGATCCATCCCTCACATCAATACGCTCACTGGGGGTGTAAAGACTCCGGAGGGGCCCTAGTGGCCCAAGCGCCATATCAAGCCAACGAAGGCATGATTTAATATCGCTGCGGTGTGCAGTCCAATCTCATAACTGTCTCAATAACAGGCTCTCGGCCTCACTCAGTCATTACTCTTCAGTCTCACTCACATGGATCACAGATGCATCCATCAGCCCGAAACAATGATAAGTATGCATATAATTAACAATACTGACACTGAGATATGAAATGATATGCTATAACGGGACTGAGCATATAAAATCAAATAATCACAAAATGAGACAATAATATACGATCACTCAGGTCTCAGCATTTTCAGCGTGAAGCCTAGCATTTATATTTAACATGATTTCTAACAAGTTCACAATTACCACATTAATAGAAGTACATATATCATCAGGGAATAATCACTAAGCAGTGCCATGGGATAATCCAGGCCACAAATACTCGGTGCACGCCCGCACGCCCATCACTTGGCATGTGCGTCACCTCAACAATAGTCATAAATCATTTAGCTCGGGGTTTCGAACCCTCAGAACCAAGTTTGGAAACGTTACTTACCTCAAAATCGGCTAAAATACTATTCCGCAGTGCCTTTGCCTCTAAATCCGGCCTTTGAGTGCTCCAAATCTACCAAGTTCAGATTTTTATCATCAAATTATGCTTAAGGAATGAATTCCAATTGAAAAGTATCAAATTTATCTCAAAACCCGAAATTAGTCAAAACCCGACCCCCCGGGCCCGTATATCGAAACCCGATAAATTTTATACCAAAATGTTCTTCATCATCTCACGAGTCCGTACATATCAAGAACGCTAGAATCGGAGTTCGTTTGACCCCTCAAATCGACCCCTAAAGGTATCAAAATCTCAAGCCCTAACCCCACATTTTTCCTACTGATTTTCATAATTAAACACTGATATAAGGTCTCCAATCACATTTAATTGAGTTATTAAGTCCAAAAACCTTACCTCAATGATGAACCAGTGTTTCCCTCTTCAAAATCCCTCAAAAACCTCGGAACCCGTACAACAATGGTGAAAAGAGGGTTAAAAATCGCAAAGGCAGGTTTTTATACTTTCTGAACAGTGGTACCGCACCTGCGGCCACTTAAGCGCACCTGCAGTCCCAGGTCCGCACCTGCGGAGCATATGCACCCGCGACCCCTTCTCCGCACATGCGACTTCGCAGGTGCGATCTTCTGCTGAGCCTCCCAAAATCCGTATCTGCGGAGTTTTGCTCGCTCCTGCGGGTTCGCACCTGCGGTCACACTTTCGCAGGTGCGGTTACACCAGCACCAGCAGTTGAAGCTGCATTTTACCAACTTTAAAACTCCCGTTAACCATCCGTAATCAATCCCGAGCCCTTCGGGACCCCAACCGAATATACAACATATCATATATGATCATTCAAACTTAGTTGCACTCCCGAAGCATTAAAATAACATCAAAACGCCAAAATCACATCAAATTCAAGCCTAAGAACTTTGAATTATCTAAAATCCTCCAACTATGCCGAAGCTATCCAAAATAACTCCGATTGACCTGCAATTTTGCAGAAATATCCAAAATGACATTATAAACCTGTTCCAACTTCCGGAATTCCATTCCGACCCTGATAGCCTATTTCTCATTACCGACCGGAAATCACCATAAACTAACTTTCGCCAATTCATGCCTAATTCTACACCGGACATCACAAAAATATTCTGAACACACTCCTAAGTCCCAAATCACCTGACGAATCTATCCTACCCATAAAATCCGCATTTCGAGGTCTTTTACCAATAAGCAAACTCTCAGTTGACTTTTCCAACTATAGGGCTATTTTTAAGGACTAAGTGGTTAAACTCTCAGTACAAACATTTCGATTTCAAGCCTACCAACTCTAACACATTAATATTAGTATAACCAACCTATGACAAGGCAATAACAACAATAATAATACAAATTCTACAGGACGACCGACCGGGTCGTTACAATAATATTAATATTTTTATTTTGATCATTTAATATGAAATTGTTTCATATATAGATTTTTAAATGGTTTAAACAAGGTTTTGAATGCATATCATCGGTTAATGATATTTGGCTCAGGCTGTGCGGGTAAAGTGTCATGTATTAATCGCGTGTTATTGATGGATTTTGGGGTGTGACAACATCATATTAACTTAAATAATCGTTCAGCCGACTGCTTAAACTAAATAGACAATGAATTTATAATATATATGTATAATCCATATATAGTATGCATATAACTGTCACACCCCTTTTTTAACCCCCAAAAGATATGTGTGTTATTGGATTGTTGCGGGTTAAAGAGTTTTTCCAATTAAAGTGATAAACTTGAGTAGGGATTATTTTATTTATAGAGTCGCCACTTGAAATTTATTTTTTTCGGTGTTCCAAGTCACCTTTTATTTGAATCTCTAGTCAAAGAAAAGTTTGACTCTATTTTATCGGTCCACGAAAACAAAGTTCGGGTAAGCATTTTTGTTGACCGAGGAGAAGGTGTAAGGCAGTCCTCGAGTCCCGTGGTTCTAGCACGGTCGCGTTATTGACTTAAACGGCTTTAATTAATTATGGACAAACTGTGATTTAGATGATTTTTATGTTTTACTTATCCGCTCTTACTTCTTGATTATTGGAATTACTAAACAAAATAATTTGGATAATATTACGTTGTCATAACCACGATATGCAAGCGAATGCGTGATCGAATAACAAAATTAATTAACTTATCATAATTGCGCCTCGCAAGCGAATCCGAAATCATAACCATCAATTATTTGTAATACTTTGAAAAATTACTACACTTGAGAAAATTAGCTCTTGAAAATTTAAAAGTCAACTATCGCGCTACGCAAGCGAATCCACAATTTTGGCAAAGAATTAACTAAATTAAAAACTAGAAACTAATGAGTATGGTATGAGATTATTGAATTAATTTATTGAATGTTAAATATCACACTACGCAAGCGATTCCGTGAGTTAAAGTGCGCCTACTAATTGCCTAGCGTTTAAGTTACTTAATTAAAAAAAGGCATTAGACTATTTAATTAATTATTCCAGAGGAGAGGATATACTACTATTAAAATTTATTTAACCAACCTATAGCTTGAACTTTCTAGGCTTATGCTTATTGGAATTCCATGACATTATGCCACTTATTTATTTGTAAAAAAAAGGTTGGGTTATTGATTAAGAAAAGAATTCAGCTTATGGATAATGGGCCAAATCAATGTGTGTGTGTGTGTGTGTATATATATATATATATATATGTGTGTGTGTGTGTGTGTGTGTGTGTATTATTAGATTGTTGCGGGTTAAAGAGTTTTCCAATTAATGTGACAAACTTGAGTAGTGATTATTTTATTTACAGAGTCACAATGTGTGTGTGTTATTAGATTGTTGCGGGTTAAAGAGTTTTTCCAATTAAAGTGACAAACTTGAGTAGGGATTATTTTATTTACAGATTCGCCACTTGGAATTTATTTTTTCCGGTGTTCCAAGTCACTTTTTATTTGAATCCCTAGTCAAAGGAAAGTTTGACTCTATTTTATCGGTACGTGAAAATAAAGTTCGGGTAAGGAATTCTGTTGACCGGGGAGAAGGTGTAGGGCAGTCCTCGAGTCCCGTGGTTCTAGCACAGTCGCTTTATTGACTTAAACTTGACTTTAATTAATTATGGACAAACTGTGATTTATATGATTTTTATGTTTTACTTATCCGCTCTTACTTCTTGATTATTGGAATTACTAAACAAAATAATTTGGATAATATTACGTTGTCATAACCACGATACGCAAGCGAATNTGTGTGTGTGTGTGTGTGTGTGTGTGTGTGTGTGTGTGTGTTGTGTGTGTTATTGAAGCCTACATCAGTTAAACCCCAAATCTCTTTTTAAGTCCCACAAAACAAATTTATTTCAACTTAACCTTGAAATTGACCAAATTTGATGTTAATAATAATTCACCTTAATAAATGAAGTAACCGAAACATGATAAAAGCTCACTGAAATCTAACTCTAATAAACGAGATAAAGATTCAAGCAAAACTCAAATAAATATATTTTTTATATTTTGGAGAATAACTTCAGGGAAGATTAACAAATTAACTAAGCAAGAAGATGCCAAAGGAAGCTAATAAAGGTGTCAACATAGTAAACTAAAGAAATTATATTCACATCTACATCATGCTCACCTAAAATAAATTAAAGACTTTTAAGTGCAATAAGGTGATAAATGGACATTTCAACCACTAGACAACAATAAGTAGAGAGTTATCTTCGNAAGTCAACTATCGCGCTACGCAAGCGAATCCACAATTTTGGCAAAGAATTAACTAAATTAAAAACTAGAAACTAATGAGTATGGTATGAGATTATTGAATTAATTTATTGAATGTTAAATATCACACTACGCAAGCGATTCCGTGAGTTAAAGTGCGCCTACTAATTGCCTAGCGTTTAAGTTACTTAATTAAAAAAAGGCATTAGACTATTTAATTAATTATTCCAGAGGAGAGGATATACTACTATTAAAATTTATTTAACCAACCTATAGCTTGAACTTTCTAGGCTTATGCTTATTGGAATTCCATGACATTATGCCACTTATTTATTTGTAAAAAAAAGGTTGGGTTATTGATTAAGAAAAGAATTCAGCTTATGGATAATGGGCCAAATCAATGTGTGTGTGTGTGTGTGTATATATATATATATATATATGTGTGTGTGTGTGTGTGTGTGTGTGTATTATTAGATTGTTGCGGGTTAAAGAGTTTTCCAATTAATGTGACAAACTTGAGTAGTGATTATTTTATTTACAGAGTCACAATGTGTGTGTGTTATTAGATTGTTGCGGGTTAAAGAGTTTTTCCAATTAAAGTGACAAACTTGAGTAGGGATTATTTTATTTACAGATTCGCCACTTGGAATTTATTTTTTCCGGTGTTCCAAGTCACTTTTTATTTGAATCCCTAGTCAAAGGAAAGTTTGACTCTATTTTATCGGTACGTGAAAATAAAGTTCGGGTAAGGAATTCTGTTGACCGGGGAGAAGGTGTAGGGCAGTCCTCGAGTCCCGTGGTTCTAGCACAGTCGCTTTATTGACTTAAACTTGACTTTAATTAATTATGGACAAACTGTGATTTATATGATTTTTATGTTTTACTTATCCGCTCTTACTTCTTGATTATTGGAATTACTAAACAAAATAATTTGGATAATATTACGTTGTCATAACCACGATACGCAAGCGAATGCGTGATCGAATAACAAAATTAATTAACTTATTATAATTGCGCCTCGCAAGCGAATCCGAAATCATAATCATCAATTATTTGTAATACTTTAAAAAATTACTACACTTGAGAAAATTAGCTCTTGAAAATTTAAAAGTCAACTATCGCGCTACGCAAGCGAATCCACAATTTTGGCAAAGAATTAACTAAATTAAAAAATTAACTAGAAACTAATGAGTATGGTATGAGATTATTGAATTAATTTATTGAATGTTAAATATCACACTACGCAAGAGATTCTGTGAGTTAAAGTGCGCCTACTAATTGCCTAGCGTTTAAGTTACTTAATTAAAAAAAGACATTAGACTATTTAATTAATTATTCCAGAGGAGAGGATATACTACTATCNATTTTTATACGTAGGTACAACATTTATTCTTAAGCAAAGACCAAGTACAACATGCTTCAGCCATTCGGACAAATTTGAATCTTCTTATTACTATAAAAAATCTGCAATATAAAGACGTAGGAATTACCTTGTTCGCAGAATAAAAAGACAGCAGTGAGATGAGCAGAAACAACAACAAAGTAGCAGAAAAACAGCAATGAAAACGAGCACAAACAACAGCAAATTCATATCCAAACAGCCCCAAAACCTTAGAGAAGAAGCCCAGAATCAACTCTAAAAGACTTATTCTTTTTTAAAAGAGTTTTCACTCTAAGAAGCACTCATGAAGCTCACAATTTTAGCTTGCTTTCTTTAAGTTCAATTGCTGATTTTTACTCCTAAAATTGTATTTTTTTAGTGTGTAAAAATGTCTAGCAGATGTGTGATAGAGTGTGTAAAAGATGTATCTTTTTTAGAGTTCAAGATGTGTCAAGATGAGGGAAGAAATCCTCTTTATATAGGAAAAGAAAGGACTTTGGGACAGATTTTGTTTAGCCAAAAATCTGTCCAAAATAATGGATTTTTGACCAAAAATCTGTCCAAAACCAGAATTTTTGCCAATAAACAGTTTTTCTTACCAAATGTGGACAGAATTCTGGAGTATTGTACTCCAAAATAGTCCGCACCAGTGAAAGCAACCAAACACGGACCCTACACTCAAGTACCCTCCCTTTCTTTACCTTTCCCCTTAATCCCTCAAATCAGATTCAAAGCTAACTAGTCCACAAAGAGAAACCAAATTCATTCTAGTTCAAACAACTAGTAATTCGAACAAGATCAGTTAAGAGTCGACTAGTAGGAATCAATAAGACTTAAACATATAACTACATAGGCTAAACAACTACTTCAATCTCAATTTAGTTAATTAGGACTAATACCAAATCTATAAACACACAAACTACTAATTCAAACTAAAACATGACAACGTAGGAAAGACAAACTCGAAACTGCAATCTAATAGGTGATTCAAGCCTAACGACTGGACGAAATCAATACAACTCAATCATGCTAACTAAACGATTATTCTAGATAATTAGAAAGAGCAATTATTCAGCTAATCACGAAGTTAAACTACATGTCGAGCTGCTGAAACGACAAAAAGAAACTAAACAAATATTCTTTGAGAAATTGAACTACTGCTTCAAACTAATAAGATGCAAATCAAATAATCGAAGTTAAACTTTTAACTACCACTACTAATCAAGCTTGGACAATTATAATTAAGCGAAAAAATCAAAAACAATATTATACTAAGTAGTCGATCGATCATTATTAGAACTTAAACTTAAACAAAACTATTAAACCAAATAAGAGAAACTAAAAATCTAAGACAGAGAGAAAGGGATTAGGAATTTTACCAAGATCGAGCACCCGGGCAATGGCAGGACAGTGGCGGTGGTGACGGTTCGAGAAGTGTTTGATCCTGGGCAAGATCTTATTGTTGATAAACACTGAAACATTTGAACTCTGGTGAACCAGATTTCAGTTTCAATGTAATCAACAATAAAATCTCGCTCTAGGTCAGAATATAGACTAAAACAAAGAGATTCACCATTTTTGGTGGCTTCCGGCAACCCGCTGGAATCTAGCCGCCGAAATTTCGGGGTGAGATTGACATCAATAGGTAGGCCTTGAGGAGTTCTATCCGTTGATGTAAGTATCATAGGATGGGGTGTTGTTGTTTGCGGTGAATTTCAAAAAGAAAGGTGGGCTAGGGTTTCAGATTTGCTTAGGTTTATGGAGATTGGTAGAGTTTTGGAGGATATGAGGCTTGGATTCATGGAGAGGAGGTTGAGAGGAAGAGATGGTAATCTTTTAGGGTGGTTTGGATGACGGCCGCCAGTGGAGATGGGTGGCGGCGGCTAGGTCTTGAGGAAGAGAGGAGAGAGTGAGAAGAGAGAAGAAGAAGAAGAATAAGGGAAATAGGGCAAAATTTTGGGGAATTAGTGGTTTAAATACATGAGTGGGAGATTAATCTTGCTAGGAAAGTCAATGTTAGAATTCGATTAACTACTTCCCATTATGTATCCATTTAGACATAATAAAATAATCTACAGTAAACTGAGTATATTGGCTTTTAATGAATGATTCCCAATATAATAAGGAGAAATAAAATACTAATTAATTAAACCGAGCCACGAAACTAATCATATAAATGAATCTATAACTACCCCAGAGTCTGGTGTCACAATTCACGAACTACTAAAGAATAATACAAATAATGGCTGAAAGAAATAGTGTAACTGTTCTGAATGATATAAAATAGTGTATGTAAAAATAGGAGAAGACTCTCGGAATCTGCGAACGCCGGTAGATGTACCTCGTGTCTCCAAATGAATCAGGTGGTCGTCCTGAAATCCTCTACTGCTGACTAGCACATGGATCTGTGCAAAAGAGCACAGAGTGTAGTATTAGTACAACCGATCCCATGTACTGAGTAAGTGCCGAGCCTAGGCTCGGTGAAGTAGTGACGAGGCTAAGTCGGGCTTCAACAATATAATCGATAACAACAATAAATAATAAAGCAAGCAGGAAGTCTAAACAAGTAAATAAATAAGCGCTGCAACAAAATAAATCAACTCAGCTATAACCAATTCTCAAATAACTCTTCAAAATTCCAAACTTTAACTTTGAATAAAAGTAGTGCCAAAATATGAAAATAGTAATATTAAATAGAAAGTTTCAAATCTTTGTTTTTCAAAAAAAAAAAAAATAGTAAAAATAAACATTTAGCTTTTCAAATATTTATTTTCTTTGAAAATCAGTAAAAAAATATAAATGTCCTCCCTTATCGCTCCTTGTTGCGGCGTGCAACCCGCTCCCACCTGTCCCCCCTTATTGCTCCACCCTAATATATCACCATTATTACTCCTGTTGCGGCGTGCAACCCGATCCCACCTGTCCACCCTTATCACTCCTTGTTGCGGCGTGCAACCCGCTCCCACCAGACATATCATATCAATTTATTTAAGATTTCACAAATTCAGGCCAAGCCTTTCACAATACTTTTGTCGCAACAAATATAAATAATAAACTGCATTATTCTCATAACTTCATCAATAACCTCTCAATCATAAAACCAACAGGAATATCAAATATAAATACCTTTAATTCATACAAACAATACCAAACCTCTCAACCATGTTTATATCACCTGGAAACTAACTCAAACAACCAATACTCTTTCCAAATAGTCACAACAATAACTAACAACAATTCAACCATGCCAAATAGTCATAGAAACAATAATGAACATATAGCAGTTAAGACCATGATCAAATAAGTGGGGAACGGGAAATGATCATGTTTAACAGATAATTAGGGTGGTGCATAGATACTCTTCACCACACCTATACACCACGCCCACGCATTTCACATAGCAAACAAGTAGGGAGTCCTATTCCCTCAAGCCAAAGTTAGACCAAACACTTACCTCAATTCCGCAGGCCACTCACTGCTCAATTATTGCTTTTCCCTTTGAATTCACCTCTAAATTGCTCGAATCTAACCAAAATTAACTTAATATCATTAACTAATGCTAAAGGAACTGACTTTCTTGAAAAATATAATTTTTCCTAAGTTTTCTAAAAAAAAGTCAAAACCCGACCCCGGGCCCGCTTGGTCTAAACTCGGGGTTCGGACCAAATTACGTTCACCCATTCACCCACGAACCCAAATATGCTATTGGTTTTGAAATCCGACCTTAATTTGATATAAAAATTTAATTTTTACAAAACTCCCTAATTCTACCCAAAACCTAGATTTTTACCATGAAAATCCTTTGTTTTTGCTTTAAAAGTGATACAAAATAGTAAGGAATTGAAAGAACAAGGTTTGAAATTGACTACCTATGAATTGGGGATGAAGATTGCTGAAGAAAAATCATTTTTAGGGCTGGAACTTCAAAAATTTTGTAGAAGAAAGTGTTATGCCGTTCTTTAACAGGTATTTATATTAGTTGGGCTGGGCAACTGTGCGATCGCGGATAAAGATGTGCGAGCGCACAGGGTAAGGAAAATTGGGTTGTGCGATCGCGGGAGGAAGAGTGTACTCGCACAGGGTATGGAACTTCAGGCTGTGCGATCGCGGGAGAAAGAGTGCAATCGCACAATACAAATTTTGGGGCCCCTTGAGCTTGCACTGTGCGATTGCGGATAAGGCCTTGCGATCGCACAGGGTTCCAAACAAGCCTTCTAAATTTACTCTGTGCTATCGCGGAATTTCCTATGCGATCGCACAGAGCAATTACCTGGACACCAGAAAACTTAAAACCAACAATTACTTCAAGTGCAAAAACATCCCGTGGACTACCCGAAACTCACCCGAGCCCTCGGGGCTCTAAAAAAATGATGCACGCAAGTCTAAAAATATCATACGGACTTGCTCGTTCAATAAAATCATGCATATCTATGAATTAAACCTCAAAATTCATCATTTTCATAAAAAATTCTTAAAGTTCATAACTTCTCAACCGAATGTCCGAATCACGTCAAACGAACTCCGTTTTTTACCAAATTTCACAGTTAACCTCTAAATATCATAACAAAGCTGTACCGAGATCTAGAACCAACATACAGACCCAATATCAATGATTTATAGCATTATTTCTTTTCTTTAATTCATGAACATTTCAGCAAAATAATTTCTTTCAAAAATTGATTTCTAAGGTTTGGCACCTCGAAATTCATTTCCGGGCATACGCCCGAGTCCATATTTTACTGCAGACCACCCGGGATCGTCGGAACATGGATCTGGGTCCGTTTACTCAAAATGTTGACCAAAGTCAACTTTTATCAAATTTAAATTCTAACAATTACTATTTCTCTTAAAATGACCCCTTGGGTCATTACACTTGTGCTCTATGGCGGGGCCTGCAAATCCATCAAAGACGAACAAAACGAAAAAAAATTTTCTGGCCCAGTTTGGACTAGGAAAATTTGTGAGCTATCAGAGAAATCTATAAACTATCTGATTATTGAAAAGCACACAGAAACACTAGGGGTCGGTACCCTGTATTACTGAAAAGAATATAACCAGGGGTTAGTACCCTGTATTACTAGGAATGAATGTAATCAGGAGTTGGTACCCTATATCACTAGGAAGGAATGTAATCAGGAGTTGGTACCCTGTATTACTGGAAGGAAAGTAACCAGGGGTTGACGCCCTGTATCACTAGGAAGGAATGTAACAAGGGGTTGGTACCCTGTATTACTAAAGGAAATATAACCAGGGTTGGTACCCTGTATTACTGAAAAGGAATGTAACCAGGGGTCCTGTATTACTGAAATGGAAAATAACCAGGGGTTGGCGCTAAGGGTGTCAAACGGGCCGGGTTGTCCCGTTTCCGGACCGACCCAGACCAGTTGAAACCAGAACCGGACCAGCCCGGTACGAAGGGGGCCGGGTGGGCTAGGTTGGAGGGGTAGAAGGGGTTGGTGAGTTTATAATTTTTCTACCGGTTACCCGGACCGGTCCAACCCGGTCAAAGTGAACAGTGCACTTACTGGTTAAACCGGCCCGGTTTTAACGGCTAAATTTTTTTGTTTTTTTAAATATTATTAGAAGTATTATGCATTTATGCTTAATGTTTTAGTTTGTTATTTTAATATTATTAGACGTATAAATGCAAGTTTGAACTTTAATTTGAAGTATTAAATGTAAACTTTAATTTGTAAGTTTGAAGTTTTGAACTTGCAAATTATAAGTAAATTCTTAATGATATATTCAAAGATAAGAATTTTAAAGTCTTTGAATCCTTTATTCAAACACTATTTTTATAAGTTTATTTTTTTGTTTATATTTTTACGATAGTTATAACAAATACAAAAAAATTTAAAAAAAATAATAATTTACTGTTAACCCAGCCCGGCCCCGCCCAGTTTATCCGTAACCCTTACGGTTTAATTTTTACCCGGATGAACCCGAACCCCTTAAACCCGTTAAGCCTCAACCCGTAACCGGCCCGGTTCGTAACCCGTGCGGTTCACATTTTTCCCTACCCAGCCCGGCCCGGCCCACCCGATTAACACCTCTAGTTGGCGCGCTGTATCACTGAAAGGACGGAAAATTCGAGCATACTATTCAGATCTTGGATGATATGCTCCGTGCATGTCATTGACTTTGGAGGTTCTTGGGATCAGTTCTTGCCATTAGCAGAGTTTGCCTACAATAATAGCTACTAGTCGAGCATCCAGATGGCTCCCTATGAGGCGTTATATGGTAGACGGTGCAGGTCACCAGTTGGGTGGTTTGAGCCGGGGGAGGCTCGGTTGTTGGGTACATATTTAGTACAGGAGGCTTTGTAGAAGGTCAAGATTATTCAGGATCGCCTTCGTTCAGCTCAGTCAAAGCAAAAGAGTTATGCCGACTGTAAGGTTCATGATGTGGCATTCATGGTCGAGGAGAGAGTATTACTTCGGGTATCGCCCATGAAGGGTGTCATGAGATTTGGGAAGAAGGGCAAGTTGATCCCTAGGTATATCGGGACGTTTGAGATTCTCGAGAGAGTGGGGGAGGTGTCTTATAGACTTGCGTTGGCTCCAAGGTTATCCTCAAGTCATCCAGTATTTCATGTGTCCATGCTCCGGAAGTATCATGGTGACCCGTCCCACGTATTAGATATCATCCCTGTCCAATTGGACAAGGATTTGACTTATGAGGAGGAGTCGGTAGCCATTCTAGACCGGCAGGTTCGACAACTGAGGTCGAAGAGTTACCTTTCAGTTCGAGTGCAGTGGAGAGGTCATCCTGTTGAGGTAGCTACTTGGGAGTCCGAGCCGGACATGCGGAGTAGATATCCCCACTTGTTCTCCAGTTCAGGTACTTTTCTATGTCCGTTCGAGGACGAACAGTTATTTTAGAGCTGGAGATTGTGATGACCCTAGGGGTCATATTGTGTTTTAGGACTTATTCCACATTCATTAGCCTTAAAAATCTTATAATTATCCTCCTCGATATACGTGCGCAGTCCGGGAGTAATTTCGGAAAGCATTTATGTGAAAAAATAGAAGAAATAATAATTTTTGAAATTTAAAATGATTTTTAGTTGACTTTGATCAACGTTTGGAGAAAACGGACCCGGACCCATGTTCCGACGGTCCCAGTGGGTTCGTAATAAAATATGGGACCTGAGCATATGCCCGGAATCAAATTCCGAGGTCCCAAGCTCGAGAAATAAATTTTTGATGAAAATTGTTAAACTGAAATTTAAAGGAATTAAAGAAATTAATTATTGTTCGAACTCGTTGGTATCAGGCCCGTATTTTTTGTTCCGGATCCCGGTACAAGTCTATTATAACATATATGTCATGTCTGTGAACTTTGGTGGAAATCAGAGTTTATATGACGTGATTCGGACGTCCGGTTGAGAAGATAGTGAATTTGATATGTTCTTGAGGAATTTATGAGTTTTGAGGAAAATTTCATAGTTTTAGGTGTTATATTAGCAATTTGATCGCACGAGCAAGTCCATATGATGTTTTTAGACTTGCGTGCATGCTTGGTTTGGAGCCCCGTGGGCTCGGGTGAGTTTCGGATAGGCTACAGAGTGAGTTAGACTTAGAATTTTTCTAGTGTCTGCATTTTCTGGGAACTGGCCTCTGATCTCACAATTGCGAGGTCAGTGTTCGCATTTGCGAACATCCCATTTTCTTCCAGGTTCGCATTTGCAAACAATTTATTCGAATTTGTGATAAATGCCTAGATCAGCCTAGGTTCGCATTTGCGACAATGTGCTCGCATTTGCAGAAGGCCATCAATCGCATTTGCGAATGGAGTCTCGCATTTGCGATGGGAACTGGGTAAGGCAATTCTTCACAATTGCGACCAAAAGGTTCGCATTTGCGACAACATCCGAAAAACGATAGGTTCGCATTTGCGAGCTTCGCAATTGCGAAGCTCTGGTTGCAAATGTGACGTCCGCAGGTGATAACCTGTGTACTTAGACGAGATTTTCTCATTTTTCAATCTTTCAAAACACTCCCAAACCCTTTAGGCGATTTTTCAAAGGTAAGTTCTTCCCCAATCATAGGTAAGTCATTTTTAACTCAATCCTTCCAATCTTTCACTTCTTTTATCAAGATTTCAACCTAGAATCTAGGATTTTCATGGTGGAATTGGGGGTTTTGGGGTAGAACTTAGGGTTTTCGATATTTGGGGATTTAGACCTCAAATTAAGGCCGGATTCCAAAACCAATCGTATATCCGGGCTCGGGTGTGAATGGATGATCGGGTTTTGGTCCGAATTTCAGGTTTTGACCAAGCAGGCCCCGGGTCGATTTTTGACTTTTTAGGGAAAATGTTGGGAAACTTATAATTATGCATTGGAGTTGGTTTCTTTAACAATAATTGATGTTATTAAGTTGATATTGACTAGATACGAGTGGTCCGGATGTGAAAAATAGAGGAAAAGCGATAATTGAGCGTTGAGTTGGCCGTCAGATTGAGGTAAATATTTGGTCTAACTTCGACTTGAGGGATTAAGAATCCCTGACCTAATTTCTATGTGAAATTGCATGTGTGTGGCGTATAGGTGAGGTGACGAGTACCTATGCGCCGCCAAATTACTTATTTAGCCTGCTCCCTTCCCCGTTCCCAATTTATTATCTTCTTGTCTTAACTGTTTCATGCTTATTGATGCTTCTATGTCTACCTGTTTTCGTTAGATATTGTTTTACTTATTTGAAAGTATTAGTTGTTCCGTAGTTTCACTGTGGTACATTAATGCTTATGTTGATTGTCGATGTTTCATGGTACATTACGGTTGGTCTCGCTGTGTAATAATAATTGGTGAAGTTCCCTAATTGTTTTGTTTTCCGTTTACATTGGTTTGAGGCATACATGTTTCAGAGAATTTGAGCTAAATTGTGAAACATTTGTTCTTATATGTGAGTGGTGATTGCCTGGTGGGATTGGGTTGCACGCCACAACAAGAAGTAATAAGGGTGGACATGTGGGATCGGGTTGCACATCGCAACATGAGGAATAAGGGTGATATATTAAGGAGTAATAAGGGTGGGCAAGTGGGATCGGGTTGCACGCCGCAACAGGAGGAATAAGGGTGAATATTCATATTGCTACTGATTATATGGTGGGATCGGATTGCACGCCGCATCATTTGCTTGTTTATTTGTGCTTCTTCTATTGTGATTTCATGTTGTAGCATTAAACCTTTCATAAGGATTGGTTATGGCTGAGTACTAGCAAGATAACTGGGTTCCGTATCTGTTTACTGCAAGTTACTGTTCTATTTTATTACGCACTTCCTTTTTGCTTTATTATAAACTGAATACAGGTTATATTATAAATGCCCCGACGTAGCCTCGTCACTACCTCGTCGGGGTTAGGCTGGGCACTTACCAATACATAGGGTCGGTTGTACTGATGCTACACTCTGCACTTCTGTGCAGATTTTGGAGTTGATTTTGGCTGATCGAGAGGTCGGTTGCAGTTATCCGTACGGGAGACCCAAAGTAGTCCTGCAAACCTCCGCAGGCCCTGACGTCCCCTCCTACGCTTTACATTTCTGTTTTACTTCTCTTTCAAGACAAATGTATTCTTCTTTCAAACTCATACTTGCAGATATTCATAGAATGTTCGCGAGTTATGACACCAGTTTCTGAGTGGTAATAGTTTCGGTTTTATTAAGACTCCAAGGATAATCGGTCAATTATGTACTTTCGCTTTTATTTCGTTGAGTTAGCTTGTTGAATTTTGATTATGAAAGAAAAGTAACGGATAAAGGTAAATAGAACTATAACATTGACTTGCCTAGCGAGTGCGATGTTAGGCGCTATCACGATTCGGACGATGAGAAATCCGGGTCGTGACAAACTTGCACTATGAATTATACATAAGCAACTAGACAACTTATATTGGTCTATGCTTAACGTCTCCTTGCTATGAAATTGAGTTACTTGATTGATGCAACACCTAAACTTCTGGCGGGAAAGTTTGTTAAACTTTAGTTTAATTTCTAATTCCCTTTTATTTCATTTTCAACATACTTCACATTTAGGAGTATAAAGCTACTACTAGTGTATCATAATTTCATTGAGTAATCAAATATGAATTTCTCCTCTCTTGTCTCTCAATCTCAACCTCTCTACACGGTCTCTACCCCTTGAGTATCTCTTCTCCTCGGAACTTCTTTCCCTCTTCTTCTCTTCTCTGATTCGTCTATGGTCTTCGATACCAATAATTTGGTATCACACAATCATCAAATTATCAAACAACAACAAATCTAACAAATTTATTTTGCTTTTAAGAAAAGAAGAAGAAACCCTATGCACAACCTACAATATATTTTGCAACTAAGAAGAAGAAGAAGAAACAAACGGCTCCTGGATTCATTTGACATGAACACAAAGAAGAAGAAAAAACAGCAACAAAGCTTTTGGATATCTAGGATACGAATACAGAAAAAAAGAAAGTAGTAGCAAAAAAGAAGAGAAAAGCGTGTATGAAGTTACCCAACAATTGGGAATTAGTTAAATATTTTTAAAAAATTGAATACAGGTTAAATGAGTGTGACAAAATAGGACCTCCCGTGAAACTTTTTCCATTCAACAAAACAACAGTTTCAAAAAATTTGCAAGAGTATAATATGATACTATTGGGGTAGTCTTTAATTTTTTAACCCTCCCCCCCC
>ML422998.1:0-11011 GCA_005239525.1 Nicotiana knightiana | reverse complement strand
ATGAAGCATTTTGAAAAAGGTGACCGAACCTTGCTTCCGAGGTTGCCTACATATCCTTGGCTATAAAGGAATCAGGTCAGTGTAGTTCTGGGAAAAGTTTGGTAGCTGGGACTACCGGACACTGGAGTTAAGACTGTTGCTGTTGCTGTTGTTGTTACAGTTTCTTGCTGCTTACATTAAAAGAAGAAGAGAACTACATATTGCTACAAGCTAAGAGTTACAAAATTCCTATCTATGTGTCTCCTAGAGTCAAATCTTGATTCTTGACCTGTTCGCTTGTTTTGACCTTAGATTGGATCTTGATGCCCTTTGTAGAAAAGATTATTGCTCAATGTCAATTGCTTGCTTTCTGGATCAGAATTTGAGAAGATGAATCTTGAGAAACTGGGTTGCTGACACATTGTCAATGCTAACACCAACCATCTTGTGGTCGAAAGACTTCTTTCTTCTGATGAGACACTGAAACCGCAAGCTTTTAACACATGTGCTCTACGGCGGGGCCTGAAAAGCCATTAAAGACGAACAAAACAAACAAAATTTTTCTGCCCCAGTTTGAACTAGGAAAATTTTGTGAGTTATCAGAGAAAGTTATAAACTGTCTAATTTATTGAAAGGCACACAGAAACATTACAATAAACTAGCTAAAAGAGATAAAATTTTGTAACGAGGGATTGTGTACCCCACGTTACCAAGAGGATTGGCAACCAGGGGTTGGCACCCTGTATTACAATAAGGAAATGTAACCAGGGGTTGGAACCCTGTACTACTGGAAAGAAAACGTAACCAGGGGTTAGCACCCTGTATTACTGGAGATGGATGTAACCAAGGGTTGGTACCCTGTATCACTGGAAGAAATGTAACCAGGGGTTGGCACCCTGTATTACTGGAAGAAATGTAACCAGGGGTTGGTACCCTGTGTTACTGATAAAGCGTTGAATTCCTATAGGCGAAATGGTTCTACCTGGGTTAAGCTATGTAAAATGACCTGAGCGAAGAGTGCTTATATCCAGAAACATGAGCTGGGTCCCCCTAGGCGAAAAGGTTCTACCTGAGTTAAGCTACGTGAAACATCCTGAGTCAAGAGTATTTCTACCCGGAACTATGAGCTGGATCCCTCTAGGCGAAATGGTTCTACCTGAGTTAAGCTATGTAAAATAACCTGAGCGAAGAGTACTTCTACTCGGAACTATTAGCTGGATCCCCCTAGGCGGAATGGTTCTACCTGAGTTAAGCTACGTAAAACAATCCTGAGTGAGGAGTACTTCTACCCGGAACTATGAGCTGGATCCCCCTAGACGAAATGCTTCTACCTGAGTTAAGCTACGAAAATGGGAGGTATGGACAGTAGTGATGCATGCTGAAAATAAAAGAAAATGGTGATTTTAAGGAGCTTACATTTGGGGACGTTCGTCCTTTGAGAATCGGCATTCTGCACTTCTTTGTTCCTTCTTCAAACAAGGAAAAATTTGTGAGTTTTCAAAGTGGTGGTTGGTTTGTGGCCTTGATGCCCTGTTGTAGTTTGAATTCACGGCAACTCCACTGCTGAAGAGGTGATTCTATCAGTGTGGTACCGAGGTGCTCGGATACTCTGTTTTGCATTCCGGAGACCTTGTTTTCCGGCATTGCCCCTGACTTTTTCATACTCGGATGTCCATCTGCTAACCCTTGTCTCTAAGGCAATGCAATTTCTCCCTTTAAAATCAAACTCAGTTTTCTTGCACCCAGTACCAGTTTGTGTCCGTAGTGCTTATCAACTCTTCTCATGAAGCATGTCCCGCTTAGGCGACCTTTTCAGTTTCTTTGAGGCACTTTGTTCGCCTTATCGAATGAGATCACAGATGGATTCTGCCTTTCGTCAGTGCCATATATGCCCTAAATTGTGCTCGATATTACGGGGAAACTGTAGCCAATTTTGCAGCCATTTCTTTGCTTCATTTTTTATGCAAGATTAGACCGAAAGGGACTCAAGGAAAAATTATGGATAACAATAGAAGAATAATTGAAGGTGAAAAAGAACTGCGCTTAAACAAAAGATGTCCCTTTCGGGGAGGAATAGGGAGATTTATCTGGAAGTATGTGCCGACTTCAATGAATCATAACATGCATTTTGGACTGGACGCCTGATCCGTCTAAGCTGTCTAATTCTCAAAATCCGCCGCAAATATTCATCTTGAAACTGTCTTGGGTTGTGCTCATGCCGGAGTATTCAAAACTCTCATTCGGCTAGTAGCGCCCTTTGTGGGTTTTCGCTAACTAACCCCTCTCATTTCTCTACTCACCGTCTTCTTATGGTGCCCATTTGGATTTTCACCAATAAGACTCTCTCATTTCTCTGCTCACCGTCGCCTTACAGTGCCCATACGGGTTTTCACCAATAAGACTCTCTCATTTGTTCTTCTTCTTCTTCTTTTTCTTCTTTTTTTTAACTGAGATACGACATGCGGAAGGTTTCCTAATGACCCTGGCATGGAGACTTCAAATATTTTCAAAGATTGATTAGAAGTTCTTAACAGGGAGAAGGCGAAAAGAACCTTGAACTGAATTACAACTTTTGGAACCGTTTCTACAGAAAAATCGTAAAATAAAACAGACTTCTGCCCCAGTTTTGGAGTATTAGGAATATGGATTTTTTGTTGTGATGGGACCGAACCCAGGGTAAGGCTGCCTACGTATCCTTTCGGAATCAGGTCGGACGTAGTTCAATGACTCATAATATTTGTTGTTTGGCTTCTTTTTATTTATTTATGTTGCAAGTACACAGGTTCCAAAAGCGAAAAACAAAGAAGACAAATACATCTCAAAAGGGTTAACAAGAGGGTGACACCTATTTGGAACAGCGAGAAATGATAGCCTTAGTCATATCGATTCCGAGAAAATCATGCGTGAAAGTTCCACAATGGGTATATATCAGACATAATACCTTTTGACTGCATCTGTTAATAGTCATTCCTGGTACCCTTCCTTCTTCATCTACCAAGCGCAAGGCCCCTTTTGGTAACACTTTCTTGATGATGTAGGGTCCTTGCCAGTTTGGGGCGAACTTTCCTTTAGCTTCTACTTGGTGTGGAAAAATGCATTTCAGAACGAGTTGGCCCACCTCGAAGTGCCTTGGACGCACTTTCTTGTTGTAAGTGCGTGCCATTATTTGCTGGTAGAACTGGCCAAAGCACACTGCTGCTAGCCGTTTTTCGTCAATCAACATTAGTTGTTCTAATCGGGTCTTTACCCATTCTGTATCTTTAATCTCCGACTCCGCAATGATCCGAAGAGAGGGAATTTCGACTTCAGCCGGTATTACAACTTTCGTTCCATATACCAACATATAAGGAGTTGCACCAACAGATGTACGAGCAGTCGTGCGGTATCCCAAAAGAGCAAAAGGCAAATTTTCATGCCATTGTCTAGAACCTTGGATCATCTTCCTAAGAATCTTCTTGATGTTCTTGTTCTCCGCTTCAACAGCTCCATTAGCTTTTGGCCGGTAAGGGGTAGAATAGCGATGCATAATTTTAAATTGCTCGCATACCTCCTTCATCAAATTACTATTTAGATTGGCTGAATTGTCAGTGATAATGGTCTTTAGGATACCAAAACTACGGATGATGTTAGAATGAACAAAGTCTACCATTGCTTTCATGGTGACTGCTTTGAAAGTGACGGCCTCCACCCACTTGGTGAAGTAATCAATTGCAACCAAAATGAATCTATGCCCATTTGAAGCCTTTGGCTCGATTGGCCCAATAACATCCATTCACCAAGCAACGAAGGGCCAAGGAGAAGACATGGGATGCAACTCCGAAGGTGGCGAGTGAATTAGGTCATCATGAATCTGGAATTGGTGACACTTGCGAACAAAACTGAAGCAATCTCGCTCCATAGTAAGCCAATAATACCCTGCCCGCAGGATCTTCTTCGCCAAAACATATCCATTCATGTGAGGTCCACATACCCCCGAATGCACTTCACTCATGATCCGCTCAGCTTCTGTGGCATCTATGCATCTCAACAAGTTCAAATCTGGGGTATTTTTGTACAAAATTTCCCTATTCAGGAAGAAACCTCCGGCAAGCCGCCTTATAGTTCTTTTTTTGTCTGACTTGGCATGCTATGGGTATTCCCTTGTTTTCAGGAGTCATTTTATGTCATGATACCATGGTTCACCATCTGGTTCTGTCTCAATAGTATTGCAATAACCATGTTGATTCCGAACTTGGATTTCCAACGGATCAATATGAGTGTTACCTGGATAAGGGATCACCGAGGCTAAGGTAGCCAAGGCGTCGGGTAGTTCGTTGTGAAACCTGGGAATGTAAACTCGATGGATTTGAATCTTTTGCTTAGGTCTTGAACACATTGTCTGTATGTAATAATCTTGATGTATCGAGTCTCCTATTCACCTTGGGATTGCCGGATAAGCAAATCAGAATCTTCCATAACCAATAGTTCATGCACATCCAGATCGAGGGCCATTTTCAGACCCATGATACTAGCTTCGTATTCTTCCGTATTATTGGTACAAAAGAAATGGAGTCGGGCCATTGCAGGGTAATGTTTTCCGATAGGAGAGATGAGGATTTCCCCGATCCCAACTCCTTTTATGTTGACAGCCCCATCAAAATACATTTTCCATACATGGCTGTTGTCCAGAACTACTTCCTCTATTTAGTTGACCTCTTCGTCTGGGAAGTATGTGCTTAGTGGCTTGTAATCATCATCAACTGGATTCTATGCCAAATGATCTGCCAAAGCTTGTGCTTTTATTGCGGCGTGAGTGACATAGACAATGTCGAACTCTGTGAGAAAAATCTGCCATTTTGCGAGCCTGCCAGTGGGGATCGACTTTTGAAAGATGTACTTCACCGGATCCATTCTGGATATGAGGTATGTGGTGTAGTCTAGGAGATAATGCCTCAACTTCTGAGCAACCCAAGTCAAGGCACAACACGTCCTTTCTAAAAGGGTGTACTTAACCTCATAATTGGTGAACTTTTTGCTCAAATAATAGATTGACTGTTCTTTCTTGCCTATTGCATCATGTTGCCCCAGAACGCATCCAAAGGAATTATCTATCACCGATAGATATAAAAACAAAGGCCTACGAGATTTAGGTGGGACGAGTACAGGGGGTTTTGACAAATAGTCTTTGATCCTATCAAAACCTTTTTGGCAATCGTCCGTCCACTTGATAGCAGCATCCTTTTCAAAAACTTAAAGATGGGCTCACACGTGGTTGTGAGATGAGCAATGAACCTACTGATGTAGTTCAACCTCTCGAGAAAACTCATGACTTCCTTTTTATTCTTCGAGGGTGGAAAATCTCGAATGGACTTTATCTTAGATGGATCCAATTCGATGCCTCTTCGGCTGACTATAAAACCGAGGAGTTTCCCAGATGGAACCCCAAATGCACACTTGGCTGGATTAAGCTTAAGGTCATACCTTCGAAGCCGTTCGAAGAACTTTTCCAAATCACGCACGTGATCAGCTTGTTCTTTGATTTTATGATGATATCATCGACATATACTTCTATCTCTTTCTGCATCATGTCATGGAAAATGGTGGTCATGGCCCTCATGTAAGTTGCCCCTGCATTCTTCAAACCAAATGGCATGACCCTGTAACAATAAGTACCCCATGGAGTGGTCAAAGCGGTCTTTTCTCTGTCATCCTCATCCATTAGAATCTGGTGGTACCTAGCATAACAATCCACGAACGATTGTATCTCATGCTTTGCACAATTATCTACAAGAATGTGGATGTTTGGCAAAGGAAAATTATCCTTCGGACTTGATTTGTTCAGGTCTCTGTAGTCAACACAGACTCTAGTTTTTCCATCCTTCTTTGGAACATGCACAACATTTTCCACCCAGGTGGTGTATCAGACAACTCTGACCACGTTGTCGCTCAACTGCTTCATTATTTCCTCTTTGATTTTGTCACTCATGTCCGTTTTAAATTTTCGTTGCTTTTGTTGGATTGGTGGAAAATCAGGATACGTGGGAAGCTTATGAACCACTAGATCAGCACTTAAACCCGACATATCATCATAAGACCAAGCAAACACATCTCTATATTCAAATAAAAGTTGAATCAAGGAATCTATGGTTTTTTGTTCAGTGTGAATGGTTATCTTTGTTTCTCTAACTTCTTCATGACTTCCGATATCAATGGACTCAGTTTCATTGAGGTTGGGCTTAGGCTTATTTTCAAATTGTTCCAACTCTCTTGTTATTTCCTCAACACCCTCGTCTTCGTCATATTCAACCTCTTGATGCATTATCGAAATTAGACATCTTTTTAAGATCTGGGCGTGAATTCCTCATGCATGTCATGTTATTAAAGCCGGCATTAATGAAACTGAAATGGAAACAAAATGACTGAATTAGGAAAAGTAAAAGATATAAAATTTAATACGAAACTGAACTGCATTTCATTGAATTTGAAAGGATAGAAGGGTTAATATCAAAACAAAACAATCATACTGAGATGTTTGGATTACAACCCTGGAAGTAACTCAAAATACAAAAAGAAGCTGCAAAAGAAAACTACCAAGACTCCTTCCTTGTGGGGTGAGGAGTTGCTTCCCAATAGTTGAGCATGGTATCTGGGCCAATTAGTTGCACATCGGCACAACTAGTGCCTTCACCAGACTGGATCATATTCACTTCAGAAAACATCTGGCTTAATCCATGGCAAATTTCATCCATGTTTTCCTGCGCCGAGGAATGTTTACCTTCTTGGAGTTGTAGATTGACAAAAGTGTAGAAAATGTAAGGGATAGGTTATTGCAAGACCCNCCGAGGAATGTTGACCTTCTTGGAGTCGCGGCTTGACAAAAGTGTCGAAAATGTGAGGGATAGGTTGTTGCAAGACCCATCCGTGCTTTTTGCGGTGTTTGGCTTTGTCTTCGTCTGCTTGTGTCGGCCTGAATCCTAAACTGAAAGTACCCTGGTTACTGAACGGAGAAATGGGCTCCGAAATTCCTTGCAATGATGCCCCCAAGCCTTTTCCTTGCTCATAACCTTGTCTCAGCATGAGTTCCACCACCACTACTGATGTGGCGGAATGACGAGGATGCAGAATGGGCCTTCCTTCCTCAACATGGTCCACAACAACCACTTCAAAAGCCTGATAGACAATGGACTCACACCCTTCCTTGGCCTCAATACAGGGGATTAACGGGTCTTTATAAATGGACAACTCGTCTTCCCCATGAACAAAAATTTCTTGCCTGTCATGTTCAAATTTGAGCATCTGATGCAAAGTAGATGGCACAGCTCGGGTTGTATGGATCCATGGCCTTCCAAGAAGAAAGTTATAAGAAGTGTCAATGTCCACTACTTGAAAGAAAATTTCGAAGTCAACCGGCCCAATCATCATGGTGAGGTTGATCTCCCCAATGGTATCTCTCGCTGAGCCATCAAAAGCCCGAATACAGACATTGCTGGGTTGAATTTTGTCTGTATTAATCTTCATGCTTTGCAAGGTGGATAGAGGGAATACATCTACGCTCGAGCCTCCATCAACCATGAATCGCTTCACGTAGTGCTCCTCACATTAACAGTCAAGTGCAAAGCCCTGTTGTGTCCGGCTCCTTCTTCGGGGAGTTCATCATCAGTAAAGGTGATTCTGTTCACCTCAAAAAATCTGTTAGCCATCTTCTCTAACTGATTCACTGTGGTCTTCTCTGAGACATGTGCCTCATTCAGGATCTTGATTAGCACACGAGCATGCTCATTTGAATGTATGAGCAGGGATAGTAGAGAAATTTGGGCAGGAGTCTTTCTCAGCTATGATTGAGTAATCCTGAACTTTCATCTTCTTCAAAAACTCTTCTACCTCTTCTTCAGTGACTGGTTTCTTTATTGGCAATTGGTTTTCTCTGAGATGCTTGGCCTTCCTCAACTTTTCTGGAGAGTAACACCTCCCCGATCGAGTCAAACCTCCAGTTTCCCCCACTTCTTTTATGATTTCCTTACCTTTGTAGGTCATCACATTTTTGTTGTAGTTCCAAGGAATGGTTTTCGTGTTTGTCACATGGGGTTGCACGGCAAGTTTGATCAGGATCGGCTTTGTTATACCCTTCATACCACCCTAATTCTGCTTTGTGTTGGGGTAGCCTCCAAGGACATACAACCTTGGGCTTGGAATACTGGAGCGAACTTCCAATCTCGAGACCTTGGGAACAAATAAATTACCTATTCTAAGCTCGGGGCGCCTTTCACAATCAACGGCACATCTCGACTTGGACTGACTTCTAGTTTGGTTCCCTCTTGCATTGTTCATGCTGTCATTTCTGCTCGACCAGCCGGCTTGGTTTATCGATCTTGGCCAATAATTCCCACAAAATAACATCATTATGTACTGGCAAGGGGTTGTTGGTCACATTAGGAGGGCCCTCGTCATTTGTCACTACAATCAGTCTTTCAACAATTAGTCTTTCTATGGCTCTTTTCAGAGTCCAACAGTCATCAGTGCTATGTCCCGGGGCACCTGAATGATATTCACATCTAGCATTTGCTTGAAATCCATGTGAATCGAGATGCATATGGTGGGGAGCGATGGGTCCGATCACGCCTATTTGCTTCAGCTTCTGGAATAAACTAGAGTATGATTCAGCCAATGGAGTGAATTTTTTCACCGGCCTCCGCTCTCGACCATAATCCTGCTTGGGACGAGCATTTTAGGGTGCCCAAAAATTTTGTTGCTGAGGCCGGGGGATCCTTGGAGCTGGTGCCCGTACTTTCTGATTGGGAGGCCGAGCATATGATTGAGCATTGAACACTGTATATAGTGGTGGGCCCACAGAGTATTGAAGAATTGGTGAAGGATAATAATGTTGAGGGTAGCTGGATTGCCCTTGATGAACTTGCACATATGGGTGCGATTCCCCTCTTTGAACTTCCCTGGATCCCGAAGTCATCATGGACCCTTCATCTCTCTTCTTTCTATTCTCCAAACTTCCCGACCCATTTTGGATAGCTTGAGTAGTGGCTTTGAGGGCAGCTTGACTTACAATTCTACCAGTCTTGAGGCTATTTTCGACCATTTCTCCTATTTTGATTGCTTCTGCAAAAGGTCTGCCCATCGCGGATATCATGTTCTGAAAGTAATCAGGCTCTTGAGCCTCCAGAAAAATAGCGATCAACTCATGGTTATCCATGGGTGGCTTGACTCTAGCCGATTGCTCCCTCCACTTGATTTCATACTCCCTAAAGCTTTCAGTCAGCTTCTTCTTTATATTGGACAGGGAATTGCAATCTAGTGCAATATCTATGTTGTACTAGAACTGTTTGATGAAAGCCTGAGCCATGTCGTCCCAGACATGCCAGTGAGAGATATCTTGGTCGATGAACCATTCTTAGGCTACCCCTTCAATACTTTCCCCAAAATAAGCCATCAACAATTCTTCTTTTCCACCTAAACCCCTCAGCTGATTGCAGTACCTTTTCAAGTGGGCGATATGGTTTCCTTGTCCATCATACTTCTCAAATTTTGGGGTCTTGAACCCTGGTGGCAAATGGATGTGAGGGAACATGCATAGATCCTGAAAGATACACTTTTGTGACCACCTAGTACTTTTATGTTCTTTATGTTCTGTTCAAGACTTTTCATCTTCCTGGCCATCTCATCTGGCTCAACTGTCTTGGCAGGCTTTTCATTTTCCACCGGGGACTCGTACTGAGAGTCTGGTTGTATGGAGCGGAGACCTTGAAAGCCATATTTGGAGAGTAGTATTGTCCATCACAAGCATGAGATGGTGGCTCGTTGTTTGGCCTCGTCATAGGAGGTGGTGGCGGGATTGTATATACTGACGCGCTAGACACGACAAGAGGGGTGTTCCTGACCGGTGCGGCTGGAGGTCTCACATTAGAGGTTCCAGAAGCGGTATGGAAGCTGTAGTTTGGCACATACCCTGGTGGTAGAATGTGTTCGTTCGTTGCATGGAGCGGTGGTTGAGTAGTCGGGGTAAGTAGAAGTTCCTTTTGAGGGACCCTGAGGTGGAGGCTGACCGGAGACTCAAGCCTGATATACATCAAACAACTGTTGTTTTAATCTCCTCACTTCCTCCGACTCTTGCTCAACTGACTGACCGTGGTGCTCGTCACTGACCAACTCGATTTCATCATTATTAGACATTGGTACCTTTCCTTAGATCTGGTGAAGTAATGATGTGTGGCCAGTTTCCACAAACCAACCACCTTAAGCTTTACTAATAAGAGACAACAAACGTGTTAGGTTAAGAATTTTACACATATGAATCACACATAATATGCTATATTCCTAACATTGTCACCATTTCTAACATGCTTTTGAAAGGCTTCATGTTTCATCCCAGCTTATAAGGCTGCTGCTTAATGACGCTCTCAATTTTTTTTCTCTCTTTCTCATTTTCTTTTTCGCTTCTCTTTTCACTCACCTCATTTTGTTCCCTTATTGAAATATTTCGATCGAACCTTTTAGGGGTTGCCTACGTATTATGTCGCCGCATGAATCAGATCATTATGTAGTTCAGGGACACGACCTTTTTTTTTCTTTTTTTTTATACAAAACAAACATTTTTTGGTTCTATTTCAAATTTTTTCTAAAACAAAATCTTTTTCATTGATTTTCATTTTTTTATACAAGACTCAATAACAAGAATTACATAAAGATAACCATTTAAACAAGACCATACTTGACTCAAACAGACTTTTTAAGACAAAGGGCAAAATAATAAGACTCAAAACAACAAAAAACTCTTACATACTCAAAGACCAAAAAGGAACAGTCAAAATGGACTGCAAGCTAAAAGAAGATCTAAAGTTCTTCAAGACAATCCACCAAAATTATTGTAGTCATGGAGCTTATTCCTGCGGCTGACCCCCAACATCGCGGTATATTCTCATTAAATCTGCAGATATGTGACGAGCGACGTTCAATGATACTTCAGCAAATCGTTCGGGCATTATTCCCTGACAACTCCTGCAAGCTCGGGAGGTATATGTGGCTACCTCGAGGATATTTCCCT
>ML422994.1:109950-133060 GCA_005239525.1 Nicotiana knightiana | reverse complement strand
TATATATATATATATATTTCTATGAGTTTCTCAATTACACAAAAAAAGAAGGAATTTCTATTAAGTTTTAATTTAATAAATCCTATATTAAAGGTAATAATTTATTCGATGTTGTGTTTTATTTGAAAAAGGTATTTTCTTCATTCAAATGATTTCTAAAAATAACTTCATCTTTTCTCGTTGATTTTCTAATTATTTAGAAACTGTAATCTATTTTATGTTATATAAATGAGACTCCTTGAACATCTTAATTGCATTAGTTACGGGCATTATGTATCGGGTAGCACGTGAATTTTGTTGTGCAAAGTCAGATGGAAATATGTGGGCACAAGGTGCCATGTGTGCTAAAGGTTTGGAAATTAAGATTTATGATATGAGACACCGAGGATTGAGATGGTCGGGATTGTGTATTAGAAATGATGTGACTGGTTAAGTTAACATCGCCTTCTTTATTTGAGCAATTTTTACTTGTCTGTGTCCCAGTTATGGTGGTGTTAATTTACTTGGTTATCTTTCATTACCATCCGTATTTCCCTTTATTGTCTCTACTGTTTGTAGTTTGATTTCTCCCTGCTATTGACATTACTTAGTTATCTTTATCTTGGTAGTTTATTATCATATCCTGTTCAACTTATTTGACCAGTAGGTGTCTTGACTGTTCCTCGTCACTACTCCACCGAGGTTAGTCTTGATACTTACTGGGCACCGCTGTGGTGTGCTCATACTACACTTCTGTAAATATTTGTACAGATCCAGGTATTTTGTCGATAGTGGCTAGCCGGATCGTTGTTGTGGAGACTCAAGGTAAACCTGCTGCTACGTTCGCAGCCCTCAGAGTTGCCTTCTGTTGTAATTATTTTCATTGTTTCCTTTTGTTCTGGAACAATGATGTATTCATTTTGTATAATGATGTTTAGCTTAAAGTGTATAGATTTCTATGTATATCGCCTCATATTTTACTTTTGTTTCATGAGTTTTAGATGTTAAATGTGATTATTTATATTAATTTGAAGTGTTTTTATGTTTAGGATTGATTCGGGGTCAATTGGGGGCGAAACGCGCGAAATTAGAGCCAAAACGGACGAAACCGGAAATATTGCGAATTTGGGTGCCACAAGTAGCGCCCAGCACCACCTGTGGCACTGTGGGCAGTACCTAAATATGGGGCAGCGTCCTGGTGGGCGCTCGGCGCTAGCCAGGGCGCCGGTGATGATTTTTTTTCCTATTTTGCCCGGGACACGGTTATTTCGGCCCTAAACCTACCCAACACGTATAAAGCAAGTCTAAGCTTATTTTTGAGGGGTTGGACGCCACTTTGGAGAAAATATACACACGGGATCATTAGGAAGCGAAGGATTATCAGTTTTCTTCATCTTTTTCTAGTATTTACAATTAATTCAATACTTATGCAATTGTTTGATTTTAGCATGAGTGGCTAAACACCCATTGTTTTGGGGTTGTGATTTAGCCATGGATATTGTTGTTCAACATTAGTTTAATCTTGATTTTAATTCACTCAATATATGGTTGTTTCTTCAATTCTGTGTTTAATTGCTTAATTGTCTGGCCAGCAGTTAGGTTCTATATACTATCTATGCTATGCTTGGGAAAGTCGTGTATAGATTAGAGAAGAATTGAAGAGAGCGCGATCTTAACCCTTCAGGGGAGCGTATTTGTGGTCAAGATAGGAATATACCTAGTCACCGTACTTAATTAAATATCGTAATCTTAGTGCGTTCTGATAGATTGATTTCATAGGAATATAAGAGTTAATCTATTGAGAATAGGCGAGTAGTGCTTCGGGAGAAGGCTATGAGAGCATTTATCGATTAATTAGCAACCATGAGTGAATTATATGAAAGGGAGAGTTAATTAGAATTCAATACGATTGGTGAATTGATCACAACCCTGGAATATTTGTCTTTAGTGAATACACAACAATACTCTTATTACTTGATAACTAGTTATTTCGTAGAATCGTAGTATAAAAGAGTTACATTCCTGGATTTTTATTTTGGCTTGAGTAAATAACAATTATAGTGAATTAGTGAGTAGTCTACACAAGTCTCTGTGGTTTCGACATTCGATTTATCATTATATTACTTGTACAACCACGTATACTTGCGTGTGCGTTTGGGACCAACATATAACTACTCCTAGAAAGGGCTTATGACTTGTACTATCGATTTTGGAAATTGTAATTGTTCAGAGTTATCTAATTTGAAGTTAGTGAATATCAAGGTTATTTCTGTTAATGTTAGGCTTACCTAGTTTAGAGATTAGGTGCCATCATGACTCCTTCAGAGGGATTTTGGGTCGTGACAAAGGCGCCCTATTCTGTAAAAGATAATCAGCTTAAGTCGTGGTATGATCTTGGAGTGGATAAAGTTGATAAAAAGGAGTGATTTTATACTTTGTCACATCCCTGGAAAGTCCTCAACGACTCAGTAAACACATAACCCTGTCAGAATTTAATGACTAGCTGTATTAATTTGTCATCTCCAGATTTTATAGGTTTTTTGTAGATAGATAGTAGTTAAATTTTAGGAATCATTGAGAACTAATGAAATCTATTTTTCTGCAGCACATTAATGTTATTTTATACTATTTGAGAAAGAGAGGAAAATATGGTCCTCAAAACAAGATACGGTTTACAACCACTAAATGTATGTTCAAGACTTGAATTGAACAAATTTGTCAGAGGTACATCAATGCTCATGCCGGAAAGAAGTTTGATGTTGTCAAACCCCAGGATGTCGTATCAGAGTACATATTGAGGTATATGTTACTTGCAAATGTTGCATGGGATCAAGTTTATTTTGTGATTATTCCCATCAACATTGTAGAAAGATTTCATTGGTTGTTGGTTGTATTTGACATTACCGATAGGGTTCTATATGTTTATGATTCTATGGTCTCTTCATGAAATCACAACATTGTTGAATCAACAAGTTTGCTGTTATGATCCACCTATACTTGTCATGCACCGTCTTCTACGGCAAGCATCCAGACATCAAATTCAAGAACACAAAAGCATACATTGAAAAAGGTGTTACTGACCCTTTTGACATACAGTGGTTGGTCGGTGAGATACCCCAGCAAAAAGAAGGATCAATGTATGGAAAAGCTTATTTTCCTTCTATCTATTTAACAGATTTTTTTTTACACTGAATGTTAAATGTTTTCCCTAATTTCTTTTTGCAGTGACTGTGGTGTATACGTTGCAGCATTTGCAGAATATGGCCGCATTGGAGAGCTAGCAGTTTCAAAAGAAGACCTTTTCTGATATTGATCAACATCGTAGACGCTGTGGAGCGCTACTTTGGAATTATGGTAGGAAGAAGCAAGATACTGGTGCAATTAGTGAGAGCGAGGTGACTGGCAGATTAGCAAGAAGAAAAGATGCACCAGCTGTGAACGAGCGAACACAAGTCCGGAAGAAGAAGAATTAGTTGCCCTTTTCTGTAGAAAAATTATAGTTAAATTGTTTAGTTGTAATTGTTTTTATAGTAAAGTTGTAGACAGATTGTTACCTAAGACCAAGTCAATTAAAGTTTAATTGTAGCAGATTTGTGCTACAATTGTTTTACCCTATGTTTTGTTATTTTATCCAGGATACTACTACTTACAATAGGAAACATCTGTTGTTGTTTTTTTTTTTTTTATTGGTTGAAAGTTATTAGTACTTGATATCATTATTGTTAGCATATAATTCCTTTACAACTTAACTACAATTGTGTATTATAGATACAAAAAATACATAATCCAATCAAGTTATGAAAGTCTAAAATGAATACACTCAGTAATCAAACAAAACAAATACAACCAACTGCATTAAGAGTTGAAAGCATTTCATTATAGGAAACAATATTTATTCAATTTATCAACACAATTACGCCTCAACATTAATTCTTTTGAACACCTTAACACATTTTATCAAAAAATTCTGGTGACTTTATCAAATTTTATTTCCTCTTGGGAGAATTCTTGCAAGATATTTTGTTATGCCCTTCTATTCTGCAGTTGCCACGTGAAACCTTGTACTTATTTGCATTTACTTCATTATATGGTTTGTATCTTTGTTTTTGAGGTCTTCCTGGCTGTCTTTTCCCGGTAGGTGGCATTACAACTTCTTCAGCAATATGTTGTGACATATTCCATTTGCTTTCATCAGGCAGTGGGTCTACTGGTATTTCATAAGTGTGCAAGATGCTCTCCCTCGTGTAATAAGTAGAGCAATAGTTTTCATAAAACTCATTCTTGTGCCTTAAATCCGCCAAAGCATATGCACAGTGAAGTTCATCAAGCTGGAATTGTCCACAACTACATCTCTTGGTTTGAAGACAAACAATATAGCACTTCACACCATCTATCAATGTATGGATGTGACTGCTGAAGCCCTCACCTACAACTTTATTACAAACACACAACAACTTGTTATAAACATATACAAAATAAATACAATTATTCAACATTTTATCTACAATGACTGTATGTATTTAGTTTTATGGAATATAGCTTACACTCAGCTTCTGCAATAATGTCTTGTTGTCCTCCAACTCATTGTTGTGATTTTTCCCAAGGTATGTGAATGTACCCTTTGCTTTCAGTAACTTTTCATTAGTCCAACGTTCAAGAAGAGTCCCCATGTACTCTAATCGTTATACTATCAGCAGCTCTCTTGCATATCGTGTTACCGTATTCAATGACTCTGCAATGTTTGATGTCATCGTCCAAGTTCTGTTCATCGTAGCATGTACTCGAGACCATCTGTGATAGCCAATATCGTATAGGTATTCTTTAACACGTGTGTCGATCTATTCAATCTTTGACATTCTTTCATTAAATTCATCAAGCGTGTATGATCGTGCCATGGAAAAGTATAATTCCCTTAACTTTAGATGACCCTTCTTGAACTTTGACCTTATATTTGTCCAAATATGCCACATGCAAGCATAATGTGGCATGCCAGTATAAACAATAGATGTTATCGTCAAGATACTCTCATTCTGATCCGAAACAACACACATATTTGATTTTTCACCATATGCATGTTTGAATTGCTCAAAAAACCACTTCCATGATGCGTCATTTTCTGAATCAATAACAGCGTATGCCAGTGGTAATATACTACCTATCATATGTGATAAAAAGAAATTCAATTTCCATAATAAAACTGTAGAGGAAAATAAAATACATACAATATTTCTACAATACCTGTTTCATCTATTATGCTAGCCTTTAGCATTATTCCCATGTATGCCGACTTCAAAAAGGTCCCATCAACTACTACAATTGGCCTACAATATTCCTAATCCTTGATTGACGTACTAAGCGCAAAAAATTCATAGAAGAAACAGTCATCATCAGTCTTCTGCAATTTAACTACCGACCTCGGATAAGTCTTCTCCAGAATATACAAATAACTAGGTAATCGGCTGTAGGAGTCAGCAGGATGACCTCTCAAAAATTCCAAATCCTTTTCCTTTTCTCTCCAAGCTTGCATGTATGTTAAGTTCATGCCGTGTTCAGACAACATATTAGTTTGTATGTCTTTTGGTGCGTAGTCTTAGGATCCTCATATTTTGGCATAACTATGCTACCAACTACCATGGCAGTAGGTTTGCGTTGTATGTATGTGTTGTCCATCAAAGAGTGTAACGACCCGACCGGTCATTTTGAGCTCCAGTGTGTCGTTCAGCAGTTTAGGGTCATGAGCAGCTCCGTTTCAAGTATTATGACTTGTAGGCATGGTCGGAACTGAATTTCGGGAAGTTTAGAGTTAATTTAGAAAGAAAAATCTCATTTCAGAAGCCTTAAGTTGGAGAAATGGACTAAGATTGGAATTTTGAGTAAACGACCTCCGAATCAAAAGTTGAAGGTTCTTGCAGGTTCGTATGATGATTTTGGACTTGGGCGTATGTCCGGATCGGGTTTTGGATAACCCGGGAGCATTTCGGCGTATATTGTGGAAGTCAGTATTTTGAAGAAAAATTCCTAAGTTTGGCTTGAAGCGCATTTCAGTGATATTGATGTCCGTTTGGGATTCCATGTCTGGGAATAGCTTCGTATGGTGATTCTGGAGTTGGGAGCGCGATCGTAAGTGAATTCGGATGTCCGGAGGTCATTTTGAAGTCATTTGGCTAAAGGTAGGAATTTGAAGGTTTTTGGAGAAATCCAACCGGAAATAGAAATTTTGATATCGGGGTCGGAATGCGATTCCGGAAGTTGGAGCAGGTTCGCAATGTCGAATATGACTTGTGTGAAAAATTTAGGGTCAATCGGACGTGATTTGATAGGTTTCGGCATCAGATGTACAGGTTGGAAATTTTTAAGTTCATAAAGTTGGGATTTGGATGCGATTCGTGGTTTCGATGTTATTTGATGTGATTTGCAGTCTCGAGCAAGTCCGCATTATGTTTTGGAATGGGTTGGTATAAATGGACGGGGTCCCAGGGGCCTCGAATCGATTTCGGGTGGTTAACGGATTAATATTTGAAGTTGATGGTGTCTAGTGCGACCACACCTGCGAGGAATTGGCCGCAGGTGCAGGAGATTGGTCGCACCTGCGTGAGTGTAGGTGCGGAGGTAGGATCGCAGGTGCGAAAATGAGGCTGGGCAGAATGTTTTAAAACCGAGATTGTTGGCCATTTCTCTCATTTTTCTCATGGCTTAGGCGATTTTTGGAGGGCTTCAAGAGGGGAAATTCATCATCAATGTCAAGGTAAGTAATTTCTTCATGTTTTTAAGTTAAATACAAGTTATATTCATAGGATTATACATGAGGACTTGTAGGAAAGATTGGGAAAAATTTTAAAGAACCTAGAATTTGTATTTGGATTTTAACCACGAAATTGAGCATGGAATTTAGAGTAAATTGTATATTTGAGTTAATAAGGCTATGGGTAGAATATATCTTCGAGACATTTCGGATTCCTGGCACGTGGGCCCGATGGCATTTTGGTCAATTCACCAAGCGGAGTTGGGGAAGTATATAATTTGAATTTATTGCAAGTATTAGGAGGAATTTTCATTTCTTTGCCCGTTATTTGGTAGTTTTTGGGACGTTGTGCATCCATTAGAGTCATCGGAAGGGCTTGGAAGCCGGTTATGGGACTTGGGAGCGAGGTAAGTCTCCTTTCTAACTTTGTGAGGGGGAATTATCCCCCTAGGTGAACTAATTAAGTATGTGTTACTATCTGCGGGGCTACGTACGCACGAGGTGACAGGAGTCCGTGCGTAGCTACTATTATGCCATGTCCGGGTAGCCTAGGACCCACTAGCATGCCTTACCTATTGTACCTGTGATCTTGTCTGTAATATTAGACTGCTAATATAATTGAAATTGTAATTGAATGACTAAGGAAGATTAGAGTTTATTTTCTTAATCATCTAAAAAGAGAATTGATTTCCTTCGCGGGCAATTGTATTTCCGGATAAGGTTATTGAATTTTGAAAAGAAAAAAAGATTTCAATACTATTTTGTGGTTTTTTAAAAGAGAAATCTGTCATTTACTTGGGTACTTATTTTGTCGACGTATTCGGGGTGGACTGTTGATTGTGCATGACTGCATGTGACCGCTTTGCAATTTACATTTCGCGAGCGGAGTGCTAATTCCCCCACTCTCATGGGATCGGGCCGTACGCCACGGCGGATTAAAAATGCACTTATGGTTCGGGCTGTTCGACCCTCGGCAGTGCATAGACATGATTATTTTATTGAGAGGTGCACTTATGGTACGGGTCGTTCGATCCTCGGCAGTGCACATAGTTGATTATTATGACGGCTCAGGCTGGTTGTCCTTATCCCGTATGCGCATGCTAAATTGTTAAATGTTTTTCATGGATTTTTAAAGTGATAAGATATTTGGGGGGAAAACAAAGAGGAAATTGTTAATTTAAAATATTTGGGGGAAAATGAGGAAGTGGTAATTGTTTGTTTACCTCCAGTATTTATTTGGATTTCAGTGCCTTATATATATATTGCCGCTTTACTACCTTTACATCGTGTTCATCATATGCTATTAATTCATTGTCTAGACCTTAGTGAGTGTCTAATTCGACCTCTCGTCACTACCTCTCTGAGGTTAGGCGGGCGACTTACTGAGTACACGTTATTTTTTGTACTCATGCTACACTTGTTGTGCATTTTTATTGCACAGGTACTTTCATAGCAATGTGGCAGATTTGGAGACTTAGGCGAGCTGCATCATCCGGAGGCGATCCGCAGTTGACAGAGTCTCCCTCGTACTGTATTTATTTTCCTTTTAAATTTTCTTGTCCAATTTGTATTTCGGACAGGCTTTGTGATGATTGTATAAATTCTTAGAAATTGCTCATGTACTTGTGACACCGGGTTCTGGGATGTGTTTGGGATATATTTGCTAAAATGGAATATTTAAACCATTGTATTTTCTTAATGGATTTTTTTTAGTAATTTTGTAATAAGTCAAAGATAATAATTTCAAAAATGTTAAAACAGGAATTTATTTCAACTAATTAATAATTGGATTGCCTGATGGTGGTGTCCGGCGCTATCACGACCCTAATAGGTTTTGGGTCGTGACAACATGGTATCAGAGCTCTAGGTTCCCTTAGGTCTCAAGAGTCATGAGCAAGTTTAGTAGAGTCTTGTGGATCGGTACGGAGACGTATGTACTTATCTTCGAGAGGCTACAGGGCTGTTAGGAGTACTTCCCTTCTTGATCCCTCATCGTGTGATTATATTCCTTTGAGGCTTATGCCTATGTTCATTCCGACTCAATCTTACGTGTCGCGAAGCGCTTGCTATGAATCAGGAAATTTGAGGAATTGAAATGGTGCTACGGATGTAATTTGAGATGTTTCCATGTGTAATTGGTTGGGGCCGTTGTTATGGCCCTGCAAAAGAATGATATGTTGTTTCATCTCAATAGCTGTGTTTCTGAGAGCCTTAAGGCTATGTTCAGGTAGTGATGATGCTTGCGATTGGTTATCGCGCGATGTCGATATGATGATAGAATGCTTGCCCGTATGTTGGGGTGATGAATGGTTTGAAGGGAGGTCTTCTCAGAGTGTGATTTCGAGATTTTGGTATTTTAGTTCCGGTAGAGGAAAGGCATTTGGATTATGAATGTTCCGGTGGTGGTTGACAAAGTAGTAAGACTTGATGTCTTCAAGTGAGGTGGGATATGCACCTATGACATGAAGTCGTCATAATTGATCGAATAGAATGTGTTAAGTTTGTCGGTGTTATGGTTTATTCGGTTGCGTGGGGTCAGGGTATTGAGAAGAAGTATTGAAGAATGCGGTTGGCAGAGACCGTGAGGTGCGGTGGTTCAGTACTGGATAAGTGTTGATAATAAAGGTAGCTAGAGAAAGATGATCTTCGGAGAGCTTGAAGTCGTGGTGATCTGCTGGTTCGAGAGCTACAGAGAATGATCCTGAAGTGAGACTAGGCGGTGGTTCCATTTCTAGGAGGCCAGGTGTAAGAAGCGGAAGTCGAGCAGTCGCAAAGTGGGGGAGCGGCAGCATAGCTTGGAATTTGTAGATATTGTCACGCATCTAATGGATGTCCATGAGGAGCGGGCGGACTAGTGAAGTTGGTAAACAAAGCAGGGCGTAGGATGGGGTATTGATGTCGCAGAGAGCATGCATTTAAGCGTCGTTGGAAGGTGTCAGCGGGTGATTTCCACAGGTGGGTTATCTCCTGTGAATAGGTTAGCGGTGGCATGGTTGGAAGGTCTCTGTGAGGGGTTCTAGTGGCTATTTGGTAGGAGGCAGAATGTGTGAATGATTCTAGAGAATTTGAGTATTTAGGGAGTGCTAGAAAGAGAATTTGGAGGAATTGGACAGATTGGTTGAGCAAGATCATGTTATCAAAGAAGAAAGGATCTCGGCAGGGTCTAGAGTGGTGCAAGGAGTAGCTTCGGGCTAAGTGGGGGAGTCCCACCATCTGCAGTTAGGTTGCAGGATTGTGTTATCATAAGGTTGTGGATTGTCAGCGTGTTGGCAAGTTATTACAGCTAAGGGAAAGGAGTAAAATGGTGATTGTGCATGGGATGTGATGAATGTGTGCAAAAAGTTAGCCCTGTCGGATCAGGGTTAGGCTTTGGAAGATTCAGAATTTTGCTTAAGTCATAGGTGAGTTGCTAGGACAGCCTTGCAGTTGATTGTATTCGGTACCAGTCAGAATGGGTGACTCTCAATAGCGGTCCTGATTAATTCAAAAGTTAAGAACGCGATTTTTAAAGGGTTTCAGGTAGCAGTACGATCGAGAATCGAGCTTTTGCAGAGTAATTTCTGAGAAAGAAGAGGATGGTTGGGATGTTCTATGATATATTTCAGCGTGCAGGATAGTATTGGAGGAGTGAGAGAAGTAAACTCCGGGTTGTAGCAAGATTGTCAGGAGGGTATGAGACGGGTTGTGAGATTGAGACAGCATGGTCTCATGAATCAAGGCCACTAGGGATGAGTGAGGATTGAGTTGCTATGAGTTGGATGGGGTTACTATTATTTATGAGGTAGTTAATAATGATTAAAAGAAGATAGATTGATTAGCCATGGTTGGAATGGCACACGTACGGAAGTGATCAGTTCCTTCGATGTGAATAAGTTATGCATGTGGTTTGTGCCGATGTATGCGAGGCATGTCAACTGTTGAAGTGGATTTTTATTTGGAAGCATTCAAGTATTATGGCCCGTCAAGTGCAGGCGGATCCCGGAAGGGTTATGGCGGTTCAGACCACTACTTAAGGATTTTCATGTATTATGATTGTGAGAATTTACTCGTGTGTTGAGATGGTACTCTTGAATTGAGTTAAGTAAAAGGTCTTTATATGATGAAGTGTTCACCCTATTAGTGGTTCAGAAGTTGTGATGGAATTCTTGCGCTACCTCATATTGGCTTGTTAGGTGTGGTAAGCAGTATGTAACTGGGAGTAAGAATCGAGATTTGCGGTTCGGTGTTAACAAGGGTGTCATGAGCTCGGATGAGCAAGAAAAAGTGATTTGGAAGTTCAGAGTAAGCTGGTGTTATCTTCAGTGTCACCTGAGGTCAATATTCGGTGGAAGAGGCTTTGTACCCTGGTTATGGGTTCTTGATTTGTCTTACAGCATTAGTATGGCCAGTGGTGGATGTGCAGACTTGTTACCTGGTGTGGAAAGTCGTGGGAGCGTAACCACGAGAAGATTGTACAAGTGTTACATGTAGTCACTTAATGGATTGAAGATTTGGACTGAGTATAAAGAAGTGCAATATTGCTTATTCGAGAATTTATGCTTGGAAGGCGTTCAGTTCATTTGGTTGTGGATTGTGGGGTGTTTGTCCTGGCTATGACGGTTGTGCTCGCGTATTATGAGAGGATGGGGGTTAATATGGACCCAGGTAAGGCTATTTTCCTAGTTTGGTGCGAGCAAGGTATACTCGATGTTTGTGGATGGATTTAAATATGATTATGGGCTCCGTATGAGCCAGGCATGTTCATGTCAATAGAGCGCTTTTTCATGGAAAGGTATTAGAACAATAGATGTTGTTCTGTCGTCGTCAAATTCAGGTAAAATTGATTTTGTCGTGTGAGTTGTGAAACGGCTTGATCATTTTGTATGTATTGAGGTCCCGCATAGTGGTGATGTTATGTGAGCAGGATAGCTCTTGAGATCCAGAGTATATATGTATATCGCACCTCAGTCGTGCCTGAGTTTTGCACTTATCAGCCTCCCCAGGATGGTATTATGCACTTAGTGTGCTTGTGACCGATATTCGGTAATGTGTAATAGTGAGCAATTCAGCTCCATGTATATTTCCTTATGTGAGTTTTATGATGGGATCGGGTGGCACGCCACCACGGGTATGTTATTTGGATCGGGTTGCATGCCGCAACAGTGTGATGATGAGAAAGGTTAATATATATTTATTTTTCTTATGTTTTACTTCCTATTTTTTGAGAAAAGTTCATATTAGTTGCGTGAGCTAAGTAGTCCCTTCCTGAGTCATTTCTTATCTATCATGTTCGAGTTATGGCCTATTGGCGCGATGTGGTATCATGTGAGGCTGTGGGTAATGTTTGGGGTGATTTGTTGTCTGATCAGTTCATACTGGGTGAGACGAGATTATCGGATCAGGGGTCAATGCGATAAGGTTATGTGAAGTGCATATTAAAGAATAAATGCCATTATTCAGGTTCATAATGAGGTGATGATTCTAGTCAAGATGAGATATTCAATGATTTGTTAACTTTGCAGTTGGGTATGAATTTCTACACATCTCCTCCATTGTGGTGGTATCATCAGCATTATCGCAGGATGTAAGTATATATATCATGAGGTGCATTGGGAGCGTCAGATTCGTGGAATTTTGGCTATTAAGGTTTAGGGAACGTCATTGTGGTTAGATGATGAATTTTGCGGTGCATGGTGCTAATTCAGAAAAGGTATGCAGTCATGTTCTGGTATATCGTGTGGTAGTTGATACGGGTTTATATAATGGAACTAGGCCTGGCAGAGAAAACTTCAAGTGTAGAACTGGATTCTGAGCTTAGTATATGGATGACAGAAGAAATCTTCAGATTTGATCAAGCTAATGTACTTGACCGGGATGTGGTAGCTCGGGCAGGTACTCGAAATGTTAAACAGTGATTTCAAGTAACTCCAGAGCAGTTCTTGGCACGTTCGAGGATGAACGTCTGTTTAAGTGGGGGAGAATGTAACGACCCGACCGGTCATTTTGAGCTCTAGCGTGTCGTTCAACAGTTTGGGGTCATGAACAGTTCCGTTTCAGGTATTATGACTTGTTGGCGTGGTCGGAACTGAATTTCAGGAAGTCTAGAGTTGACTTAGAAAGAAAATTCTCATTTCAGAAGCCTTAAGTTGGAGAAATGGACTAAGATCGGAATTTTGAGTAAACGACCTCCGAATCAGGATTTGAAGGTTCCTGCAGGTTCGTATGATGATTTCGGACTTGGGCGTATGTCCGGATCGGATTTTGGATAACCCGGGAGTGTTACGGCGTATATTGTGGAAGTCAGTATTTTGAAGAAAATTTCCTAAGTTTGGCTTGAAGCTCATTTTAGTGATATTAATGTCCGTTTGAGATTCCGAGTCTGGGAATAGCTTCGTATGGTGATTCTGGAGTTGAGAGCGCGATCGGAAGTGAATTCGGATGTTCGGAGGTCATTTTGAAGTCATTTGGCTAAAGGTAGGAATTTGAAGGATTTTGGAGAAATTCGACCGGAAATGGAAATTTTGATATCGGGGTCGGAATACGATTTCGGAAGTTGGAACAGGTCTGTAATGTCGAATATGACTTGTGTGCAAAATTTGGGGTCAATCGGACGTGATTTGAAAGGTTTCGGCATCAGATGTAGAGGTTGGAAATTTCTAAGTTCATAAAGTTGGGATTTGGGTGCGATTCATGGTTTCGATGTTGTTTGATGTTTTGGAACAAGTTGGTATAATTGAACGAGGTCCTGGGGGCCTCGGGTGGATTCCGGGTGGTTAACGGATCAATATTTGAAGTTGAGAAAAGCTTAAGTTGCTGGTGTCTGCTGCGACCGCACCTACGAGGCTTTGGCCGCAGGTGCGGACAATGAGGCGTAGGTGCGATTTTGGGCTGGAGCTTAGGAAGCTGCAGGTGCGGGAGATTGGTCGCACCTGCGGGAGCGCAGGTGGGGGAGATTGGTCGCACCTACGGGAGCGCAGGTACGGAGGTAGGATTGCAGGTGCGGAAATGAGGCTGGGTAGAATGTTTTAAAACCGAGATTGTTGGCCATTTCTCTCATTTTTCTCATGGCTTAGGCGATTTTTGGAGGGCGTCAAGAGGGTAAATTCATCATCAATGTCAAGGTAAGTAATTTCTTCATGTTTTTAAGTTAAATACAAGTTATATGCATGGGATTATACATGAGGGCTTGTAAGCAAGATTGGGAAAAATCTTAAAGAACCTAGAATTTGTATTTGGATTTTAACCACGAAATTGAGCATGGAATTTAGAGTAAATTGTATATCGAGTTAATAAGGCTATAGGTAGAATATATCTTCCAGAAATTTCGGATTCCGGGCATGTGGGCCCGATGGCATTTTGGTCAATTCACCGAGCAGAGTTGGGGAAGTATATAATTTGAATTTGTTGCAAGTATTAGGAGGAATTTTCATTGCTTTGCCCGTTATTTGGTAGTTTTTGGGGCGTTGTGCATCCATTGGAGTCGTCGGAATGGCTTGGAAGCCGGTTATGGGACTTCGGAGCGAGGTAAGTCTCCTTTATAACTTTGTGAGGGGAAATTATCCCCCTAGGTGAACTAATTAAGTATTTGTTACTATCTGTGGGGGTTACGTACGCACGAGGTGACGGGAGTCCGTGCGTAGCTACTATTATTCCATGTCCGAGTAGCCTATGACCCACTAGCATGCCTTACCTGTTGTACCTGTGATCTTGTCTGTAATATTAGACTGCTAATATAATCGAAATTGTAATTGAATGACTAAGGAAGATTAGAGTTTATTTTCTTAATCATCTAAAAAGAGAATTGATTTCCTTCGCGGGCAATTGTATTTCCGGATAAGGTTATTGAATTTCGAAAAAAAAAGGGATTTAAATACTATTTTGTGGTTTTTAAAAAAGAAATCTGTCATTTACTTGGGTACTTGTTGTCCCGACGTATTCGGGATGGACTGTTGATTGTGCATGACTGCATGTGACCGCTTCGCAATTTACATTCTGTGAGCGGAGTGTTATTTCCCTCACTCTCATGGGAGCGAGCCGTACGCCACGGCGGATTTAAAATGCACTTATGGTTCGGGCCGTTCGACCCTCGGCAATGCATAGACATGATTATTTATTGAGAGGTGCACTTATGGTACGGGTCGTTCGATCCTCGGCAATGCACAGAGTTGATTATTATGACGGCTCAGGCTGGTTGTCCTTATCCCATATGTGCATGCTAAATTGTTAAATGTTTTTCATGGATTTTTAAAGTGATAAGATATTTGGGGGCGAAACAAAGAGGAAATTGTTTATTTAAAATATTTGGGAGAAAATGAGGAAGTGATAATTGTTTGTTTACTTCCAGTATTTACTTGGATTTCAGTGCCTTATATATATATATATATATATATATATATATATATATAATTTACTACCTTTACATACCTACCATGTTCATCATATGCTGTTAATTAATTTGCTGGACCTTAGTGAGTGTCTAATTCGACCTCTCGTCACTACCTCTCTGAGGTTAGGCGGGCGACTTACTAAATACACGTTATTTTTTGTACTCATGCTATACTTGCTGTGTATTTTTATTGCACAGGTACTTTCATAGCAATGTGGCGGATTTGGAGACTTAGGCGAGCTGCATCATCCGGAGGCGATCCGCAGCTGACAGAATCTCCCTCGTACTGCCTCTCTGAGGTTAGGCGGGCGACTTACTAAATACACGTTATTTTTTGTACTCATGCTATACTTGCTGTGCATTTTTATTGCACAGGTACTTTCATAGCAATGTGGCGGATTTGGAGACTTAGGCGAGCTGCATCATCCGGAGGCGATCCGCAGCTGACAGAATCTCCCTCGTACTGTCTCTCTGAGGTTAGGCGGGCGACTTACTAAATACACGTTATTTTTTGTACTCATGCTATACTTGCTGTGTATTTTTATTGCACAGGTACTTTCATAGCAATGTGGCGGATTTGGAGACTTAGGCGAGCTGCATCATCCGGAGGCGATCCGCAGCTGACAGAATCTCCCTCGTACTGTATTTATTTTCATTTTAAATTTCCTTGTCCAATTTGTATTTCGGACAGGCTTTGTGGATTGTATAAATTCTTAGAAATTGCTCATGTACTTGTGACACCGAGTTCTGGGATGTGTTTGGGATATATTTGCTAAAATAGAATATTTAAACCATCGTGTATTTTGTTTATTTATTTCATAATAAGTCAAAAATAATGATTTCAAAAATGTTAAAACAAGAATTTATTTCAACTAATTAATAATTGGCTTGCCTGACGGTGGTGCCCGGCGCCATCACGACCCTAATAGGTTTTGGGTCGTGACAAAGAGCATGTCCAGAATAAAAACAATTTAAAGAATATTATGAAAAATGTAGCTACAAAATAATAGGTTGTTTAAGCATAAAAATCTTATATTTAATAATTTATATACAAAAAAACTACAAATTATCTACAATTTGTATACAATGATATTACAAACTATACAACAAAACATACAAATAAACTACAAATTAAACAAAGATATGATTTTTGACCATTGAAATGCTCCTACCTTCTAGCACTAGACCTTTTCACTCTAAATTGGAACTTGTTCATGACAGAATAGTGCTTCATTGCACTGGTAATTGTTTGCTTGTCTTTGTATACTTGGCCTACTTCAAAACATTTGGTGTATGTTCTGTTATGATGATACTTTCATATTCCACTATCGCCAGAGATGTTGGCATATCAACCAACTTCAGTACTCTAGATGAACCTGCAATCAGTTAAAGCTAACTACAGTTTTGACATATATTGTAGATAGTTTGTAGTAAAATTGTAGAACACGTGAAATTCAATACTTCTATATTTCATAACAGTTAAACTACACTTGTTATGTAGTTTTTTTGTAGCACTATTGTAGAAAAAGTGTAGAATACATGAAATATAAACAAACATCACCACTGATATAACAGAGCAAACCTGCAATTGTGTTCGAATTAGAGATATTGCATTCCAAATAGAAATCACGCACTGTTATACATAGCGGATACATTCCTAAGCTTTTATTTTCCTTTTTCGTCTCTGTGTATACTCGAACTCCCATATCGTTCCGAATTTCCATTGGAGCACAATGTTCGCTGACAATGTATTTGATTTCGATGATTTTTTCTGATGTATCGATCATTAGATGCTCTGTGATTGCAGAATTCAATAGACTATAACTTGAATCTTCACCGACTACAATTCCGTCAAAATTAAAATCTTTGTATCTCCAAGCTATCCCAATTACCATTTAGCTTAAGCATAATAGCTATTTTCGACATTATTTCGCGGAATTCAGTACAATTATAGATAATTGCTTCGTGTATGGTTGTGAAACCAGAATAGACAGAGAAAAGAAGAGTATCGGAAAATCATAGTATCGTAATAGTGAGAAAAATGGCTTAATCATAGGCTTAATTCATTGCGATTATTTCCTTGCAAAAATCTCGGTAGAATCCTACGATATCCCAAGTTCCCGCTTCTAAATAACGAATGCTACTGCAGAAAGGATTCTATTTTAAATAATTGTATAGAATTTGTAGACAAAACATGTTCAGGCCAGGTAATTAAGTAAACATAGACATTTTTGGTAATAAAGTTTCATATAGTGTATAGGAATGAAAAAATCCCAATTTGAAAAAAAAAAAGAAGCCCAATTCACCCACATATGTTTTTACCTCAGTATTAGTTGAGGTTTAGTTCAACACGACCATGTCAACGCCCCGACAAGAGACTATAGATTTTTCATATCATATTCTCGTTCCTTTCCTTCGCACGGATGTCATATAATAAATAATAAATCCTATATATAAGTATTTCTATCCAAGAGTTGACCTTCTCCTAATAAAAAAAGTAGGCACAAACGTCAGCCGTAAGATGTTGTTTTGCGAGTCCAGAACCAAAGTGTGGTTCTTTTGGACATAAGAGACCGAAATAAGTGGAAAAAAATTTGGTAACAATTCTATATATAACACTCTTTTAAAGGGCGCTATACTTTAACGTCCGTTTTGGATGTTAAGGTATAGTGCCCTTTAAAAGGGCGTTATACATAAAGCATTTTTCCTAAAGGCGCTATACTTGACTTTGACAATACTAGCAGGTATAGCGCATTTATAAAGGGCGCTATACATATTTTGTGGGCCCAACAATAACTCTTTTGCGTTTAACTGACATAACAATAATTCAAATGGGTATAGCGCCCTTTAAAAGTGCGCTATACCTCAAAAAATTCAACTCCCCGAGATGAGCATTGCCTTATTTAAAGGCGTTAAGGATTTTACAAAAATCCAATCAAAAATATTCCTAACTCCTGTTAAATTTTTTCTTCTTGTTAAATTCTCAAGTATTTTGTCATAATGTCTGAAGAGCAAAAAGTAAGGGTTTCATTATATTGGGAGGGGTGAGGTTGTGGTGACGAATAACTCTGTGAGCTATAGTTTATTTCCACAGTGTCATGTTAAGTAACCACTTACAATGGAGTACAATACATTGGTATCGTTGTTATGTTAAAAAATGAGTGTGAGGAAATGTTCAGTGAACCTTAAAGTAACCGGAAGATATCCGTATTTTGTCACTCCGCAAGGGGTTGCTTGTTACGCTGAGTTCAACATCGAGGATGATGAAACTTTGAGTGATTTTTTGAGGACTCCGGATGAATACTGGGGATTTATTGTGATAAAAATGTTGGAAATGTACGTCAAGGTTGAAGACGTTCGTAATAATGAGGTTGCGCATAGTAGGGATAACCCTCAGTCATCGGGTGGTTATTCTGGAGCAGTTTTTGCCAGATAGGTTCCGACTGAAAGAGTTTGGCCTGATTTAAACTTATCGCCACGAGCGAATGAGGAGCGAGGAAATAATTTCTCTCTTGCTTTACATAATCCACGAGACGATTGGTAAACTTAAATTTTCCTATGTGTAATGATGTATATTTTTGTTGTAATGAATTTGTATTAACACTCATATATTCCACAGGGGGTACCGGCCAGATATGAATTTTACAAGTTATGAACCCACGCCAGTTGGAATATGCGTAGTTCTGGTGTGTCGGATCATGGTGGTCCATCTGGGAGTCATCACCAACAGGATAATGTCCATCATGGAATGTCAACACACTACGACTTGTAAGTGAAGTGATACAACTATATGTAAAGTATTTATTAATTGAGTAGCTTATTATTTTGTAGTATGTGCAATGAAAATGAGCAAGTTGAACCACCTGTCCTAACTCAATTTCGCGAAGACGACATATTAAATCGGGATCTGGCAGATGCACAGAATTAGGAATAGAACAGTGATTATGATAACAATGTTGATGAGTCCGGAGATGACACACCCTGTCACGACCCAAATCCCAATTTAGGTCGCGATGGCGTCCAACTCCGATTTCAGGCAATGCAACCTTAATTTACTCGTGATCCCCTTTTTAATTCATAAAATAATTTTCCATAATTGAGAGGTTTTCTTTTAGATTTCAAATTTTGAAGTAAACAAGTGACTTCGACAGCCAAAAGTGAGTAATATAGTAATCAATACTAATAGTTACAACCCAACAAAATAGAATATCCACTACATGTGCATGTCAGGAACTGACGTCACAGGTCTACGGGCATCTAATAGAAACGAGTATCCAAAATAAAGTACAAGTTTGCCCTACTGTCTGAAGAAAAGTAATACAGACATAGCAAAAGAAAAGAGGAACTCCAAGGTGCTGCCAGAGAGGTACGTCAAGGAAAGCAGCTCACCGAGAAGTCCACGCTAAATACACGTCAGGGACGAGCTCCGGATGAATACCCAGATGCACTTGCCTTATAGCCTGTACAATTAAGTACAGAAGCGTAGTATGAGTACATAAACAGATATGTACCCAGTGAGTATCCCGCCTAATCTCGAAGAAGTAGTGATGAGAGGTAGACGTGATACTTACTAGGGTCAACATTTCTAAATAACATGATTTAATAGGAACTAGGAAGGCATAACAGTCGTAGAAATCACAAAGATATAAATTATCAAGTATAGTTGTATTTACCTTTGCATATCAAATTTCACTAGCACATAATGTAATAAATTCCCTTATTAACATGAATCAGTTTATACAATTACAACAAATTCCCAGTAAATCATACAGCACATAATAGGCCGGAAGCGTACGGCCGAAACATCGCGAAAATAAATGTCCACTGCTGAGGGTTGAACGGCTCGAACCATAGATGCATCTATTACCCCGCTCGCGAATCGAACATGCGACGTGATTGTCATAATAGTAGGGCTATTCCGCTCACGAATCATACATGTAACGCGGTGCCGCATACATACATAAAATTATCAATTTTTAAGGAATTAACAGAGATATTCTTTAAGGAAAGAACTTAAGCAATATATCATGGAACACAACTTCCTAATATTCTCATGCCAAAATCAAGGATAACAAGAAACTCAAAATATGTTTAGGAATACATGTAAGGCACATATAAGCATGCTCGTGAGTCCTAGAACTACCCAACATAACATGGTAGTAGCTACGCACGGACTCTCGTCACTTCGTGCGTGCGTAGCCCCCGAAAATAAGGACATGCAATTATTTATAATCACCTATGGGGGAAATTCCCTCTTACAAGGTTAGAAAGGAGACTCACCTCGTGTCGAATTTACTCCCTGGAGCAAGGATGCGCCCGAAACTCCGAACTCTACACCCGAGGACTCAAAACTAGCCAAATGTTATACAAATTCATCAATTTATGCTCCAAGTATGGAAATCCTCCTACTACTAAGTCAAATTCTCCATTCTTGAAGAAATACTAAAATCCCACCCCGGGCCCGCATGCTCGGATTCCAAAAATTTTTGAAGGAAACACTCACCCATAGCCTAAGGATCATTAATATACGATCTTTGATTGATTTCATAGCCAATTCACGGGTAATTTTCTAAATTCTCGAAGGCCCTAGGTTACTACCCAAATTCCTAAATTTTCACTAATTAATGTAGTTAAATTCCACTATGAATGAATGCATTACCTTACTCTAGGATAGAATCTACTTATCTTTCAGTGATTGGGTCGTTGAGCCCTTTTCCTAAGCTCTCAAGGTGTTCTAATGGAGGAAGAAATGAAGAAATAATGACGAATCATGTATTTAAGAAACACACTGTCTGACAGTGTTTCCGCACCTGCGGTCTCGCACCTGCGAGCAAAGGCTCGCACCTGCAGAAATGGACGACGAAACCTAGGCCCACACCTGCGGAGGGGAGACCGCACCTGCGAGAAATGGACTGCCCGCTGGAAGTCGCACCTGCAAGGCTGGGATCGCAGGAGAAGTGCCGCACCTGGACTGGGCAACCGCACCTGCGATCAACACAGAACAGGTGCACCAGCAGCTATTTCAGCTGGTTTTTAGACTCGTGTGGTATCCGGGAGGCACCTGGGCCCACCCGAACCCCCTTTTGAATATACCAGCAAGTCTCAAATCATAATACGGACTCGCTCGAGCTTTCGGAACACCCAAAACAACGCTAAAACTCAAAATCACACCTCATAACCCCTAGAACCAAACTTCGGAACTTTAAGTTTTCTTGACTTCGCTAACAACGCGCTGAACCGGCCTACACTACTCGGAATGACACCAAATTTTGCAGGCAAGTCATAAATGGCATAGCGGAACTATTCCCGGTCTTGGACTTCCATTCAGACCTCGATAACACAAAAACACGTCCCAAACCACAATAGGAACTTAAGGGACTTCTAATTTTAATATTGGGCGCTGAAATGCTCCCGGGTCATCAGAAACCCATTCTGAACATACGCCTAGGTCCAAAATCATCATACGAAGCTACCGGAACCGTCGAAACCCGATTCTGAGGTCGTTTACCCAAAATGTTGACCGAAATCAAAATTGACTTAAAGGCCAACCTTAAGGAACCAAGTGTTCCTATAGCACTCTAAACACTTCCGAATCCCGGACCACCCGCCCCCGCAAGTCATAAATCACAATAAGCCACTATGGGAAGTTTAGTTTAGGGGAGCAGGTTCCGATAACACAAAACGACTGGTCGGGTAGTTACATTCTCCACCTCTTAAACAAACGTTCATCCTCAAACGGGTCTAGAATCATACGAAGTGCTGAATAAGTGTGGATATCTGCTCCGCATGCCCTCTTCGGACTCCCAGGTTGCCTCCTCAACTAATTGGCCCTTCCACTGGACCTTTACGGCAGAAACTCTCTTGGACCTCAACTGGAAGTCCTGCCTATCAATAATCGCAATTGGCTCCTCCTCGTAGCCCAACCTCTTTTCTAACTGAATAGTTCTGAAATAAACCACGTGAGAGAAGTCGGCGTGGTACCTCCGGAGCATGGATACATGAAAAACTGGATGAACTCCTGATAAACTGGGAGGTAAGGCCAGCTCATAAGCAACCTCCCCAACTCGCCTCAACACCTTGAAGGGACCTATAAACCTGTTAGCTTGCCCTTCTTCCCAAACCTCATAATACCCTTCATAGGCAAGACTTTCAACTGAACCTTGTCTCCCTCCATAAATGATACATCACGCGCCCTCTGATCCGCGTGTTTCTTCTATTTGGACTGTGCTGTGCGGAGCCTCTCCTAAATCAACTACACTTTCTCCAAAGCATCCCTCACCAGTTCGATGCCATATAAATTAGCCTCGCCAGCTCGAACCACCCGATAGGAGAACGACATCGTTGACCATACAAAGCCTCAAATGGTGCCATCTCAATGTTGGACTGATAACTATTATTGTAAGCAAACTCGGCCAAAGGCAAGAACTGGTCCCACTGACCTCCAAAGTCAATCACACATGCCCTGAGCATATCCTCCAATATCTGAACTGTACGCTCCGACTGACCATCAGTCTGAGGGTGAAATGATGTGCTGAGTTCTATCTGGGTACCCATCTTACTATGCAATGCTCCCCAGAAGTGCGAGGTGAACTGAGGACCTCGATCTGATATAATGGACACCGGCACACCATGAAACCGGACTACCTCCCGAATATAGATCTGGACCAACCTCTCAGAAGTATAAGTAGTAGCTACTGGATTGAAATGCGTTGATTTGGTCTATCTATCCACAATGACCCAAACCACATCCACCTTCCGCAAGGTCCGAGGCAACCCAACCACGAAGTCCATAGTGATGCGCTCCCATTTCCACTCAGGAATGGGCATCTGCTGAAGTAGGCCTCCTAGCCTCTGGTGCTCATACTTAACCTACTGGCAATTAAGACACCTAGCCACATACTCCACAATGTCCTTCTTCATTCGCCTCCACCAGTAATGTTGCTTCAAATCACGATACATCTTCGTAGCACCAGGATGAACAGAATACCGAGAACTGTGTGCCTCCTCTAGAATCCTCTCCCTCA
>ML422994.1:71892-109639 GCA_005239525.1 Nicotiana knightiana | reverse complement strand
CCTTGCCCGGATGATAAAGAATGGTGATATCATAATCCTTCAACAACTCAAGCCATCTGCGCTGCCTCAAATTAATATCCTTCTGCTTGAACAAGTGCTGCAAACTAAGGTGGTCTGTATAAACCTCACAGGACACTCCATACAGGTAGTGCCTCCAAATCTTAAGAGCATGAACAATCACCGCCAACTCCAAATCGTGCACAGGATAATTCTTCTCATGAACCTTTAGCTGGCGTGAAGCATAAGCAATAACTCTCCCCTCCTACATCAATACACACCCCAAGCCAATGCGCGAAGCGTCACAATATATTGTATACATCCCAGAACCGGAAGGCAATACTAGAACTGGTGCTAAGGTGAATACTGTCTTGAGCTTCTGAAAGCTCGCCTCACACTCATCAGACCATCAGAACGGGGCATTCTTCTGAGTCAATCTAGTCAATGGAGCTGCAATAGAAGAGAACCCCTCCACAAATTGGCGATAATAGCCTGCTAGGCCCAAAAAGCTCCTGATCTCTGTAGCTGAAGTAGGACGCGACCAACTCTGAACTGCCTCGATCTTCTGAGGATCAACCTTGATGCCCTCTCCGGATACCACATGCCCCAAGAATGCCACGGAATCCAACCAGAACTCACACTTGTAGAACTTAGAATATAGCTTCTGTTCTCACAAAGTCTGGGGCACAACTTTCAAATGTTGCTCATGCTCCCCCAGGCTACGTGAGTAAATCAAAATGTCATCAATGAAGACAATGACAAAGGAATCAATATACGGCCTGAACACCCTATTCATCAAGTCCATGAATGCTGATGGGGCATTAGTCAAGCCAAAGGACATCATCAGGAACTCATAATGGCCATATCTCGTACGAAAACACACGAGCACCCTGCAACTGGTCAAACAAATCATCGATGCACGGCAAAGGATACTTGTTCTTAATGGTTACCTTGTTCAACTGGCGGTAATCAATACACATCCGCATGGACCCATCCTTTTTCTTCACGAATAGGACTGGAGCACCTCACGGCGATACACTCAGTCTGATGAACCCTTTAGCTAACGACTCCTCAAGCTGCTCCTTCAACTCCTTCAACTCTTTCGGAGCCATACGGTACGAAGGAATAGATATAGGCTGGGGGCCTGGAGCTAAATCAATGCAGAAATCAATATCACGATCCGGAGGCATGCCCGGAAGGTCCTAAGGAAATACATCAGCAAACTCTTGAACAACTGGCACTGAATCAATCGTCGGAGACTTGGCGGTGGTATCCCGCACATAGGCGAGGTAGGAAAGACAACCCTTCTCGACCATGTGTCGAGCCTTCAGGAATGAAATTCCCCGGCTGGCTGCACTAACTGAGGAACCTCTCCACTCTAGCCTAGGCGACTTTGGCATGACTAAAGTAATTGTCTTGGCATGGAAATCTAGGACGGCATGATAAGGAGATAGCCAATACATGCCTAAGATAATCTTGAAATCAACCATGTCGAGCAATAAGAGATCCGCTCGAGTCTCGAACCCACAAAACAAAATCAAACAGGACCGATAAATCCGGTCTACAGCCACAGAATCGCCCACGGGAGTGGACACATAAATAGGAGAACCCAAGGACTCACGGGGCACATCCAGAAAATGAGCAAATAAGACCGAAACATAGGAATAAGTGGATCCTGGATCAAATAACACCTATACCTCTCTACCACACACTTTAATAATATATGTGATCACGGCGTCTGAGGCCACTGCATCTGATCTGTCCGGGATAGCATAGAATCCAGCTGGAGCACCAGAAGACTGACCTTCACTGGAATCAATAGGGGCCGGCAGAGCTCCCCTTGCCTGGCCTCCACCTCTGGGACGACCTCTACCAGTCTGCGCTCCACCTCTGGGTGGACGAACCGCCGGTGCTGAAAGTTTAGGCTGATAGCTCTGCTGAACGGCCTTGCCCCAAAGCCTGGGACAAGTCCTCCTCATATGGCCTGGATCCCCACACTCGTAACATCTAGCTGGTGGCATGGCCTGCTGCCCTGAAAAAGGACCCTGGACAGCTAGGGGACGGTGAGAACTCTCCGGCATGGCACTGAATTAAGGACTAGGAGACCCCTGATGACCGGAATACCCGCCTGAGGATACCTGAATGGCTGGTGGGCGGTAGGAACTCTCTGGCATTGCGCTGAAATAGGGCCTTACTAGAGCACCACGGGGAGGTGGTGGAGGAGTTGAATATGGAGGTCTGCTAGGCTGGCCTCTACCGAACTGACCTCTACCCCTGGCTGGGGCATCTCTGAAATCTCCTAAAAATCTAGCTCTCTTATCCTGCTGACCCTGCTCTCTGCCTCTCGAATGATAACCCCCAATCCGACGAGCTATCTCGACCACAAGCTGATAGGGAGTCCCCATCTCCACCTCTCGGGCCATGTTGGCCCTAATACCTGAGTGCAGCCAAGCTACAAATCTCTGCACTCTCTCAGCATCAGTAGGAAGTATCATAAGGGCATGACGAGACAACTCAGAAAACCAGGCTTTGTAGTCTGTCACTGACATCTGTCCCTGCTCCAGCTGCTCAAACTGATATCGCAGCTCTTCCTTCTCGGAAGGTAGAATATACCTGTCCAGGAATAGCTGAGTGAACTGATCCCAAGTGATGGAAGGGGAACCCACCGGTCTACCCAGGATATAGGACTGCCACCATCTGCGGGCCTTGCCCTCAAGCTGAAAAGTAGTGAAGTCCACTCCATGGGACTCTAGTATTCTCATGTTGTGCAGTCTGTCCCTGCACCTATCAATAAAGTCCTGGGCATCCTCGCCCTTCTCACCCCCGAAGATAGGAGGGTGCAATCGGGTCCATCTATCCAGTAACTTCTGCGGATCGTTGTCCGCAGCTGATCTGAGCTCAGGTGCTGCTGCTACTGCCTGAGCTCCACCCACAGGCAGTGTACCCGGGGTATGATGTAATGCTACTGCCTGAATTGCAGCCTGGGCGGTAGGATTCTGGGGGGCCCTCCCGCTTGAGATGTGGCAGGATCTACCGGAAATAAATCGGCCTGGGACATGGTGTCCATGAATCGCATCATACAGCCCATGATCTCCTTGAATCCTGGCGCCATCATAAAGTCCACTGGAGCAGGACCTGCTGGGGGCACCTCACCCTGCTCCTCTATAGTATGGTCCTCTAGTGGTGGTATAACTGGAATAGCTCAGGGACGCCCTCGTCCCCTACCTCGGGCCGGTGCCCTCCTCCGACCTCTGCCACGGCCTCGAACAATGGGGGTAGCGGCCCCTCCCGGGTCTGGAATATCAGATGCACGCGTCCTCACCATCTTTGAGAGAATAGAAGAATGAAATTTAGTAAACCATTGACTGCACGATAGAATAAAAATAAGGAGAGGTTTTCTTAACACCCTATAGCCTCCCGAAGATAACTACAGTCGTCTCCATACTGATCTGCAAGACTCTACTAGGTTTTCCCGTGAATTGTGATATCTACTAGAACCTAGTTCTCTGATACCATGTTGTCACAACCCAAATCCCAATTTAGGTCGCGATGGCGCCCAACTCCGATGTCAGGCAAGCCAACCTTAATTTACCCGTGATCCCCTTTTTAATTAATAAAATAATTTTCCATAATTGAGAGGTTTTCTTTAGATTTCAAATTTCGAAGTAAACAAGTGACTTAGACATCCAAAAGTAAGTAATATAGGAATAAACACTAATAAATACAACCCAAAAAAATAGAATATCCACTACATGTGCATGCCGGGAACTGGCGTCACAGGTCTACGGGTATCTAATAGAAACGAGTATCCAAAAGAAAGTACAAGTTTTCCCTACTGTCTGAAGAAAAGTAATACAGACATAGAAAAAGAAAAGAGGAACTCCAAGGTGCTAAGAGAGATACGTCAAGGAAAGCAGCTCACAGAGAAGTCCACGCTAAATACACGTCAGGGACGAGCTCTGGATAAATACCCAGATGCACCTACCTCAGAGCCTGTACAATTAAGTACAGAAGCGTAGTATGAGTACATAAACAGATATGTACCCAGTGAGTATCCCGCCTAATCTCGAAGAAGTAGTGACGAGAGGTAGACGTGATACTTAATAGGGTCAACATTTCTAAATAACGTGATTTAATAGGAACTAGGCAGGCATAACAGTCGTAGAAATCACAAAGATATAAATTATGAAGTATAGTTGTATTTACCTTTGCATGTCAAATTTCACTAGAACATAATGTACTAAATTCCCTTATTAACATGAACTAGTTTATAAAATTACAACAAATTCCCAGTAAATCATACAGCACATAATAGGTCGGAAGCATACCGCCGAAACGCCGCGAAAATAAATGGCACTGCCGAGGGTCGAACGGCTCGAACCATAGATGCATCTATTACCCCGCTCGCGAATCGAACATGCGACGTGATTGTCATAATAGTAGGGCTATTCCGCTCACGAATCATACATGTAATGCGGTGCCGCATACATACACAAAATTATCAATTTTTAAGGAATTAACAGAGATATTCTTTAAGGAAAGAACTTAAGCAATATATCATGGAAAACAACTTCCTAATATTCTCATGCCAAATCAAGGATAATAAGCAACTCAAAATATGTTTAGGAATACATGTAAGGCACATATAAGCATGCTCGTGAGTCCTAGAACTACCCAACATAACATGGTAGTAGCTACGCACAGACTCTCGTCACTTCGTGCGTCCGTAGCCCCAGCAAATAAGGACATGCAATTATTTATAATCACCTATGGGGGAAATTCCCTCTTACAAGGTTAGAAAGGAGAAAAGGACGCGCCCGAAACTCCGAACTCTACACCCGAGGATTGGAAACTAGCCAAATGTTATACAAATTCATCAATTTATGCTCAAAGTATGGAAATCCTCCTACTACTAAGTCAAATTCGCCATTCTTGAAGAAATCCTAAAATCCCACCCCGAGCCCGCATGCTCGGATTCGAAAAATTTTCGAAGGAAACACTCACCCATAGCCTAAGGATAATTAATATACGATTTATGAATGATTTCATAGCCAATTCACGGGTAATTTTCTAAATTCTCGAAGGCCCTAGGTTACTACCAAAATTCCTAAATTTTCACTAATTAATGNGAACTCTACACCCGAGGACTCGAAACTAGCCAAATGTTATACAAATTCATCAATTTATGCTCAAAGTATGGAAATCCTCCTACTACTAAGTCAAATTCGCCATTCTTGAAGAAATCCTAAAATCCCACCCCGAGCCCGCATGCTCGGATTCGAAAAATTTTCGAAGGAAACACTCACCCATAGCCTAAGGATAATTAATATACGATTTATGAATGATTTCATAGCCAATTCACGGGTAATTTTCTAAATTCTCGAAGGCCCTAGGTTACTACCAAAATTCCTAAATTTTCACTAATTAATGTAGTTAAATTCCACTAAGAATGCGTGCATTAACTAACTCTAGGATAGAATCTACTTACCTTTCAGTGATTGGGTCGTTGAGTCCTTTTCCCAAGCTCTCAAGATGTTCTGATGGAGGAAGAAATGAAGAAATAATGAAGAATCCTGTATTTAAGAAACACACTGTCTGACAGTGTTTCCGCACCTGCGACTCGAGGACCGCACCTGCGGTCTCACATCTACGGAAATGGATGAGGAAGCCTGGGCCCGCACCTGCGTAGGGGAGACCGCACCTGCGGCTCCGCTCCTGTGGAACTTTGTCCGCACCTGCAAGAAATGGACTGCCTGGTGGGGGTCGCACCTGCGAGGCTGGGACCGTAGGAGCGGTTCCGCGCCTGCGACTGGACAACCGCACCTGCGATCAACACCAGAACAGGTGCACCAGCAGCTATTTCAGCTGGTTTTTGGCCTTGTGTGGTGTCCAGGAGGCACATGGGCCTACCCGAGCCCCTGTTCGAATATACCAACAAGTACCAAATCATAATACAGACTCGCTCGAGCCTTCGGAACACCCAAAACAATGCTAAAACTCAAAATCACACCTCAAAACCCCTAGAACCAAACTTAGGAACTTTAAGTTTTCTTGACTTCGCTAACAACGCGTCGAACCAACCTACACTACTCAGAATGACACCAAATTTGCAGGCAAGTCATAAATTACATAATGGAACTATTCCCGGTCTCGAAATTCCGTTCGGACCTCGATAACACAAAAATACGTCCCAAACCACAATAGGAACTTAAGGTACTTCTAATTTCAATATTGGGCGCCGAAACGCTCCGGGTCATCAGAAACCCATTCCGAACATACGCCCAGGTATGAAATCATCATACGAAGTTATCGAAACCATCGAAACTCGATTCCGAGGTCGTTTAACCAAAATGTTGACCGAAGTCAAACTTGGCCTTAAAGGCCAACCTTAAGGAATCAAGTGTTCCTATAGCACTCTAAACACTTCCGAATCTCGGACCACCCGCCGCCGCAAGTTATAAATCACGATAAGCTGCTATGGGAAGTTTCATTTAGGGGAGCAGGGTCCGATAATGCAAAATGACCGGTTGGATCGTTACACACCCTTCCCTGATGAGGGTGGTGATGAGGAGGAAGAGAATGATGGACCTGATTTGACGAGGGAGTATGCTCCACCCCCCGATAGACCAAAAGTATACAAGTCCCAAGTGTCGTTTCATTCAAGGCAGATTCCCTACCTTGATCATTTTCCAAGTATGCCGGATGTGGATGCTCTCACAAGGGATTTTGACGAAATTCGGACAACAATGTGGGATGAGTCTAGACCCACGGTGCTGGCAAAGGGCATGCTTTTTCTTGATAAAGCGCGCCTAACCAGGGCGGCAAAAATGCACAGTGTAAAAGAGTGTCGTGATACAATGGTATGGGAGTCAAGTCCGGATGTATACAAGGTTGTTTGTCGTAGATGGTTTACGGGTTGTCATTAGATGCTGTGTGCGAGCAAGAAGAAAACAGGTTTGTGGAAAGTGAGTAAATACATTTCCACCCACACTTGTGAATTGGACACATTGAATGGGAATCACTACAACTTGGATGTTGACTTGATTTCTCTTGTCCTGATTCCACACATTGAAGCATCCATAAGGTACAAAATCAAAGAGTGCATCACATCCGTCCACCGGGAGTATGGTTGTACCATACCAAAAGAAAGGCATTTCCCAGGCGCAAACGTGTGTTTGAAATTGTTTATGGTAACTGGGATAAGTCATTTACAGCTCTACCCAAGTACATTGCCGCATTGCAACACTTTAACCTCGGGACCGTTGTTGAATGAAAGCTTGAGCGGAGTCCCGGAATATCGGAATATATATTCAAATACGTGTTTTTGGAATTTAAACCAACATTTGATGTTTTTCTGCATTGCCGATTGGTGATATCAATAGACGAAACTCATGTCTATGGAAAGTATGATATTAAGATGTTGATCGTCGTTGCAGTAGTTGCTAATAGACAAATATTTCGTCTAGCTTTTGCTATTTGTGCCAATCAAAGCCAAGGGGCGTGGATGCTATTTTTGAACCACTTGAAAGAGCACGTTTTCAAACAACGTTCATGTATTTGACTAATATCTGATCAGCATGGTGGTATTTTAAGTTCTGTAGAGAATTTTCCTGCATGGAAAGAACCGTATGCCTACCACCATTACTGTGTGAGGCACTTGAAGGCCAATTTCCAGAAGGCATATCCCAATAAGGATCTGCATGATTTAATGTGGATGGCTGCAACAGATCACCAAGAGCATAAATTCCAGAGGCACATGAATCTATCAGGCAGGAAATCGAGGCAGCCTATCGTTGGTTACAGCGACACAAGCCTGAAAAGTGGACTTTGCATGCGGATGGTGATAGAAGATGGGGAATTCTGACTATAAATGTGTCAGAGTCTTTCAACCGGTTATTGAAGTCGGCACGAGGATTGCCTGTCACTGCCATGGTGCAGATGTCATTCAAGTAGATGGTGGAGAGGTTTGTTGAAGGGCTACTGCTGCAACGTCACTGATGGAAGGGGTGTTGAATTTATGCCATTGCCGATGAAAAGATTTGAGAAATACAAGCGGCGAGCATATTGGCATTCATTTTTATAGTATGATAACAACACAAATATATTTGAAGTTCGCACCGCTAACCATCAAAACAAGGGGAATAATGTACACACCATAAATGAATCTGGAAGGTTATGCTCTTGTGGGAAATGGTCCATCTATCACATATCGTGCTCACATGCCATCAGGTGCTTTCAACATGTTGGTTTAGGGCCAACCAACTACGTTGATAAATAATATAGTGTTGTTGCATACTTAAACACCTATAGTGGGCAGTTGCAGCCAGCGGGTGCTGAGCATTATTGCCCACCAGAACCATTTAAAATGGTGTGTAACAAGGAGTTTTTGCGTCAGCAACAGGTGCAAAAAAGAATGCATATACGGAAGCAAATGGATGTTCGTGATATCATTTATGCGCGCAAATGTGGTATATGCTCGCAAACATGACACGACCGTCGAAAATGTCCTTCAGCTGGTTTGGGTGGCAGTGGTAATCCAGCTCCTAGTGGAAGTTCTTCTAATGTGCCCAACTATCAATGATACACGTAGTGTTTTGTTTTCGTAATGTGGTTGTAATAAGTGTATGTACTTGTTTATGTTGCAAGATGTATCAAATAAAATTATGTTTTCATTGTTGTTAAGTCTTATTGATATTTAACATTTTTCAGTTGAGTAAATTAATGAATTTCTCCCTCCCGTTCATGTAATCAAAAATAGTATTGGATTAAAAAATCAAACTTATGTGTGTTATTAAAAAACTATACTGTCAGAGGAGGAATATGTTTGATAAATATGTGAATATATAGTGCGGTTAAATACTGCGTTATGTGTGTTGTCTTGTCGACCTGGAAAGCTGCCTGCCTGCGAAAAAGCTGTATTTTATCCGAAAGAATCTTTAACTCGCGAATCATAGCGTGGTTAAATACTACGTTATATGTTAGCATAGCGCGGTTACATACTACGTTATGTGTGTTGTCTTGTCGACCTGAAAAGTTTCCCGCCTGCGAAAAGCTGTATTGTATCCGAAATAATCTTTAACACGTGAAGCATAACGCGGTTAAATACTACGTTATGTGTGAGCATAGCGCGGTTAAATACTACGTTATGTGTGTTGTCTTGTCGGCCTGAAAAACTGCCTGCCGGCGAAAAGCTGTATTGTATCCGAAAGAATCTTTAACACGCGAAGCATAGCGCGGTTAAATACTACATTATGTGTGTTGCTTTGCCTATAAATAACTAGCGTAGTCTAGTTATTTTCTGCGCTTAACCATAACAAATAGCAAAATATACCATAAAAGCAACATTTTTTCTCGTTTTAACAAATGTCTGAACGCATTTATGTACCAATGTGCTATTGTAGCAAACGTTGTATGGTGATGGAATGTTGGGAGGATGGTCATGTTGGCGCAGATACTGGATGTGTGTGAACAGGTTTGGAGGCAACAACGGAAATTATTGCAATATTGAGGTCTAGCTTGATGAACCCTGTAAGCAGGATTGCTAAAAACGAACTTTGCAGTATTATCATGATTTGAAGAAAAGATACAAATGTGATGAGATTGAATATAAACGAGAAATTGGAAATAGCGGCGATGAAGGAGAAACTAAAAGAGGTGGAAGAAGAAAAAAATAGGTTGTTGGAGAAATTTGAGTAGTTGAAGAAGAAAATAATGGGTGATAGTGACTAAACAAACACATGTATGTGTTGAGTGTAGCATTTTATCTTTATGCTTTTCATGTCATGTATTTTCACATATGGGTCCCAGAGTTTGTGTTTGATCTATCAGTTATTTTGACGTATTTTTTTGTATAAGAGATACTTAAACTACAGGGATACTACACTAAAAGGCTCTACATTTTACTACGCTAAAAGGACACTATATTACTAGTCTTTAAGCAAATAAATAATCTAAACTAGATAAAAATAATAAATACATTTAATCACAAAACATTCGCGAAAATAATATAAAATAGTAAAAGTAATTTATTAACATTTTATTAACAAATAATAATGATTTCTCAATTTTTACATATTTTTTTAGCACACTAATATCTTAGTTCGGATAAAAATAACATACCAGTTTAATCGCAAAAAAAAAAATACAAAACAACATGGAACACATTCAAAAAAACTAATATGCATTATTTATATGAGTTTCGACATAAACTAAATCAGGATACCTCGATTTATGTTTTTCAGAAAGTTGAAAAATTGAATATTTGAGTCCGAAACAAGCAACCCACAACAAGAGAAGGCTTGGCTAGGATGTGAGGCCAACACTCTTTACTTTTTGTTGGACGGGTGGGATCCACTCAAGTTTTTTATCGAGTTAATTGGGGGGGGGGGGGGCCCGCTGAAGTTTTTTTAAATTGGGAGGGGGGAGGCTTCTGTTTTTTAACGTGCGGGAAAGGGAAGGGGACAACTACTTATGTATGTATAGCACGGTTGATTAAAGTGCTATACATATAACGCTTTAATAAACTGCGCTATACCTACTAGTCTTATCAGCTTCCAGGTATAACGCGCTTTACAAATGTGTTTTATGTATAACGCCCTTTTAAAGGGCTCTATACCTTAACGTCCAAAACGGACGTCAAAGTATAGCGCCCTTTAAAAGGGAGTTATATATGAAATGTTACCAAAAAAATTTCCACCTATTTCGGTCTCACATGTCCAAAAGAACCACACTTTGGTTCTGGACTCGTTGTTTTGCTGGTTCATGTTCAGCTATTAATCTAGATATCTCAGTTTTTCTAACCAAAAAAAAATCAGAAAAAGATGCACTTTTCCTTTATCCGGGAATTGCATTTGGGAGTTTGTATATATAGTAAAAAATCTAGGTTATGAAAAGTTAACGAGAAACGGAATAATCTTCCATACGTATATCTAAAAAGCCGTCGATGATATGAATTTTATTAGGATCGGGAACCCGGGTAATGCGGGAATTAGCAAAACAACGTTATAATGATAATAACAAAGACAATGCAAGTTGATAATAACGGTAATTAAAGCAGATAAAGAAGGCACAAATTTAACATGGTTCGGTCAAGGAGACCTACGTCCACAAGCGGAGAGAAGCAATTTCACTGTACCGACAAGAGTACAAAAGAGAGTATAAAATTAGAGTAAATACTCTAATTAGTCCCAAATACCCCAAGAAAATAACCTCACAAGATCACTCCAAGGGTTCACATAAGTGTTTTCCAACACTCACTCTCTTACAAAATGCACTATAATGAAAAGGAAGACAAAAGCTAGTAAAAATATTTCTACTTTTGTATCTTAAAGTGTGTTTGAAATGAGAGAGATGACTCTCCTTTTATAGGACCCAAACTTGGGTTCCAAGAACTAATAAAAAGAAAAAAGAAATTGATCAACCAATCTCTACCACTCAATGATACTTTGGCTTCAACTAAAAATATTGCCAGCCAACTCTTCTTCCAAATAGGCTTATGCCTATATGAAATGGATCCCACTAGCCAAAAGGTTGTCCGTATTACAAATCTCCACCTTGACCTAATTTTGGCTAATATAGTAAATTTGCTTCACCTTCTCCGCAAAATCCCCAATGGAAAAAATCATTCTTCATAAATGCCAATCAAGTTCAGGCAAAGCTTGAACTTGAACACTGGAAGAGGTTTCATGAACATGTCAGCAGGATTGTCTCTAGTGTTGATCTTCTGAACAAAGACTTTTCCATCAGCAATGGTTTCCCAGATAAAATGGTACTTGATATAAATATGCTTCGTCCTCTCATGATACATCTGGTCTTTAGTCAAGTGAATGGCACTTTGACTATCGCAAAAATGATAATACCACCTTGGTGTAAACTGGGTTCAGCAAAGAGACCCTTCAACCATAAGGCTTCTTTGATAGTCTCGGTCACTGCCATATATTCTGCTTCAATAGTATATAAAGCAATTACATGTTGTGATTTAGCTTTTCAACTGATAGTGCAACCACCAATGCAAAATACGTAGCATGTTAGTGCTCTTTTTTTGTCAAGATCACTTGCATAATCTGAGTCTACAAGACCAACCAAAGTATTAGTATTTCTCCCGAACTCCAAACATGTCACGACCCAAATTTTCAACCGTAGGGATCATGATGGCGCCTAACATCATACTCTCTAGGCAAGCCAATGTTAGAAATTAGCTACCAATTTCCTTTGCAATTAATTGGAAATAAATAAACAGTTTAAAACATGTGATCACAAATGCGAAAAAAGATAAATACTGCTTAATCATAAACTATTCTACCACCCAGAACTAGTGTCACAATTCACGAACATTCTATGAATACTACAAACATTGGTCTGAAAGATAAGTATATCTATCTAGAAAGATAATGAAACATAATGAAGAACACAGAAGGGGACGACAGGGCCTGCGGACGCCTGCAGGTCTAACTTGGGTCTCCTGGTAAATGCTAACAACCGACCTCATGATCAGCCACAGTCAGCTCCAAAATCTGCACAGAAAGTTTAGAGTACAGTATCAGTACAACCGACCCCATATACTGGTAAGTGCCGAGCCTAACCTCGACGAGGTAGTGACGAGGCTATGGCGGGGCATTTATAATATAACATGTATTCAATGTTTAATAAAGCAACAAGGAAATACTAAACTAAATGAAACAGTAACTTGTGGTAAGTAAATAAATGACCCAGCTATCTTTCCAGATCTCAGCTATAACCAATCCTTATGTGAGTTTTCATGTTACAATTTAAATAACGGTAAAAATAGAATATGAAGAACAACAAATAAAACAGTGAGTATTCCAGTTTCCATCATATAACTAGTAACAACATGAATATTCTCCCTTATTACTCCTTTTTGCAGCGTGCAACCCGATCCCACATGCCCACCCTTATTACTCCTCAACATATATATCACCATTATTCCTCCTGTTGCGGCATGCAACCCGATCCCACCTGTCCACCCTTAGTCCTCCTTGTTGCGGAGTGTAACCCGCTCCCACCAGACAATCACATTTCATAATTTATAATAAGGGTTTTACAATTTAGATCAAAATCCTTCACAATATTTATATCTCAACTAATGTAAACGGAAAGTTGTACAATTAAGAAACTTCACCAAGTATTACTACACAGCGAAACCAACCGGAATGTATCATGAAACACTGACCACCAGCTCAACCATTAATGTACCACAATGAAACTAAAGAACAAGTAATACTTTCAAATAAGTGAAACAATATATTTAGCAAAACAAGTGGACAAAACAAGTAGACACGGAAGCATCAATAGTCATGAAACAATTAAGACAGGAATATAATAAATTGGAAACGGGGAAGGGAACATGCTAAACAGATAATTTGGTGGAGCATAGGTACTCGTCACCTCACCTATACACCACACACATGTAATTTCACATAGCATTTAAGTCGGGGATTCATAATCCCTCAAGTCAAAGCTAGACCAAACACTTACCTCAATCCAACGGCCAACTCAGAGCTCAATTATCACTTTTCCTCTATTTTCCCCCTCTGAACCACTCGTATCTAGTCAATATCAACTTAATAACATCAATTATTGCTAAAGAAACCAACTCCAATGCATAATTACAAGTTTCCCCACATTTCCCCCAAAAAGTCAAAAATCGACCCCGGGCCCGCTTGGTCAAAATACGAAATTCGGACCAAAACCCAATTACCTATTCACCCCCGAGCCCGAATATGTAATTAGTTCCGGAATCTGACCCCAAATCGAGGTCTAAATTCCCAAATTTTGAAATTCCTAGATTCTACCCAAAATCCCTAATTCTACCATGAAAATTCTAGATTCTAGGTTTAATCTTGTAAATGGAAGAAAAAGGTTGAAAGAAACAAGTTAAAGAACGCTTACCTACGTTTTGGGGAAGAAATTTCCTTAAAGAAATCGCCCTAGGTCGTCTACTCCTTTGAAAACGAGAAGAAAAGGGATGGAGTTCTAATTAAATGAACTCACTGCCCGACCCTCGCACCTGCAGTGCTTGGGTCACATCTGCGCGTTCGCACGTGCGGTCAGGGCGTCGCTTCTGCGGAATGGGACTGGGCCCTTGCGGCCGCATCTGCGGACGGGTTTCCGCTTCTGCGATCCCGCTCATGTGATGGGCAGTCCGCATCTGCGGAACAAAGATAGCTGGCCAGGGTCTCACCTGCGGGCTGGCACTTGCACCTGCGGCCAAAGGCTCGCAGGTGCATGCGCACCAGAACTGGTGCACCAGCAGCCTTGGTTGAGTTTTTACTCAACTCGTGCATCACCCGAATGGCACCTGAGCCCTCGGGGCTCCAAACCAAACATGCACACAAGTGAAAAAATATCATACGGACTTGCTCGTGCAATCAAATTGCTAAAATAACACCTAAAACTACGGATTTAGCATCAAAATCAATGAAATTCACAAGAACATTTTAAGGCTTCTAGTTTCTCAACCGAGGGTCCGAGTCACATCATATGAACTCTGTTTCTCACCAAATTTTACAGACATGGTTTAAATATTATAATGAATCTGTACCGGCTCCGGAACCAAAATACGGGCCCGATACTATCAAGATTAAGCATTAAACGCATGCTTTAAAACCATAGATTTTTTTGAAATTCAATTTTTAAAAAATTCATTTCTCAGGCTATGGACCTCGGAATTCGATTCCGGGCACACGCCCAGATCCCATATTTTATTACGGACCCATCAAGCCGTCGAAATACGGGTCTGGGTCCGGGTCCATTTACTCTAAACGTTGACCAAAGTCAACTAAAAATCATTTTAAATTTTAAAAACCATTATTTCTTCTATTTTTTCACACAAATGCTTTTCGGGATTACACCCAGACTGTGAACGCAAATCAAGGAAGAAAATTCTAAGTATTTTAAGGCTAATGAGCGTGGAATAAAGTCCTAGAACACGGAATGACCCTTTGGGTCATCACAAAACATGTGTTTGAAGTAACCCGCAAGTATCTGAGAATCCATTTTACAGCCTGCCAATGTGCTTTACCAGGGCAAGCCATATATCGGCTCACCACACTTATTACCTGCGAAATATCTGAGCGTGTGCACACCATTGCATACATAATACTACCGAGTGCACTAGAATAAGGTACATGTGCCATATACCTCTCTTCTTCCTCTGACTGCGATGACTGAGCAGCTGATAACATAAAATGAGCAGCAAAAGGGGTACTTGCTGGTTTAGCATCTTTCATGCAAAACCTCTCCAAGACTTTCTCCAAGTACTTCTTCTGGGTCAGGAATAGTCTGTTGGCTCCTCGATCTCTTTTGATCTCCATGCCAAGGATTTTCTTAGCTGCTCCCAAATCTTTCATCTCAAATTCACTTTTCAGCTGACTTTTCAAATTGTGAATTTTTTTGTACCATTGTCTTGGAGACTGTTTTAATTCGTACAAGGATTTCTTCAACAAGCAAACGTGATCTTCTTTTCCTTCAATTTCAAATCCTTCGGGTTAATGCATGTATATTTGTTCCTCAAGTTCGCCATGTAAGAAAGTTGTCTTAACATCAAGCTATTCTAATTCCAGATCATACATGGCAACTAAGTCAAGCAAGACACGAATAGATCTATGTTTAACAACATGTGAGAAAATATCACTAAAATCAACTCCTTGTACCTGACTATAGCCCTTTGCAACTAATTGTGCCTTATACCTTGCATCTTCAACCCTTGGAATGCCATCCTTTTTCTTGAAGACCCATTTGCAACCAACAATTCTCTTTCCTGATGGCAGCTTCACAAGAGACCAAGTACCATTCTTGTGGAGAGACTCAATTTGTTCATTCATCGTAATCAGCCACATGGCTGAATCAGCACAAGAAACTGCTTCTGAATATTTTGATGGTTCTCCAATTTCTTCAGTTTCCTGTGCAACTGAAAAAGCAAACATAATCTCCTAACTGTAACGACCCAGCCGGTCGTTCCGAGAGTTTAGCCCCATTTCCCCTATTTCTTCTTGTTATGTGTTATTCAGCTCTAGCACGTTGTGTTAGGTTGGTTGGCTCGGGTTCGGAGTGGAGATGGAGAGAAATGAGACATTTAGTCTCCTAAGTGGGTGAATTAGTTGGAAAAGGTCAATCGGAAGTTGACTTATAGGTAAATGATCTCGGAATTTTGTTTCTATGGTTTGAATAACTTCGTTAGGTGATTTGGGACTTAGGAACGTATTCGGAATGTTTTTCGGAGGTTCGTGGTAGAATTAGGCTTGAATTTTTGGCGATTTCCGGTCGGCGGTGGAAAATTATCTATCAGGGTCGAAATGGAATTCCGGGAGTTGGAACAGGTTCGTAGTGTCATTTGGGATGTGTGCGCAAAATTTTAGGTCATTCGGACATGGATTGGTTAGTTTCGGCATCGTTAGCGAATTTCAGAAGTTTAGAAATCCTTAGGCTTGAATTACGGATTAAGTTTGTGTTTTGACATTATTTGAAGTGTTCCGAGGGTTCGACTAGGTTCGCGTGATGTTATATGACTTGTTAGTACTTTTGGTTGAGGCCCCGAGGGGCTCGGGATTGATTTCGGATGATTTTCGGAAGCTTGGAAGCTTGGAAGAGCAGCTGAAGCTGCTGATGCTGTCATAACTGCACCTGCCGATTGGGGACTGCAAGTGCGAGGCCACAGAAGCGCATGGGCAGCCGTATGTGCGGCCAGTGGTGTGATGGTCAGGACCCGCAGGTGCGAGTAGGGAACCGCACCTGCGTGATCGCAGATGCGGGAATTTGACTGCAGAAGCGGTTTTCCAGATTTAAGTAAAAACCGCACCTACGAGGAATTTTCCGCAGGTGCGTGTCTTGGGGCCACAGGTGCGAGACTGCTGGGCAGAACCTATATAAGGTTGCCTTCACGAATTTTCACTCATTTTTCACCATTTTTGGACAGTTTGGAGCTTTTGAGCAGTGATTTTAAGAGGAAATTGAAGGCTATCAATTGGGTAAGTTACTTGGACTTCATTTCTTGTGTTTTCTACTGTGTAATCATGAAATTTGTGGGATTTAATGGTGTAATTTTAGGGGTTAGGGCTTGGAAACTTGAGACTTTGATTTAAGGATTTGAGGGGTCATTCGTCGTCGGATTTTGATGAATTTGGTATGTATGGACTCGTGAGAGTATAAGGATTTTAGTTTTGTGATTTTTATCAGATTCCGAGATGTGGGCCCGGGGGTCGGGTTTGGCCAATTTCGGAATTTGTGATGTAAATTGGTAATTTTGATGTGGGCTTCGTTCCTTTAGCATATATTAATGATATACTACTGATTTTGGTTAGATTCAGAGCGATTTGAGGCCAAGTCGAGCGGCAAGGGCATCGCTGAGTAGAGTTTTAGCTTGATTGAGGTAAGTAACGCTTCCAATCTTGGTTCCGAGGGTTGGAAACCCCGAGCTACGTGTTACGTGATTAGAATTGGGTTACGCACATGCCAAGTGACGGGCGTGCGGGCGTGCACCGTGTGACTTGTGACCTGGTTCATTCCATGGCACCGTTTATTGGTTCTCTCTTGTTGATATTTGTGCTTCTATCAATGTGACTGATGTGAACATTCTAGAAATCATGTTAAATATTATGTTAAGGCTTCACGCCGATACTGTTGAGACCCGAGTGGTCGTCTTAATGCGAACATGCTAGAAATCATGTTAAATATTATGTTAAGGCTTCACACTGATACTGTTGAGACCCGAGTGGTCGTCTTAATGCGATCATGCTAGATATTATGTTAAGGCTTCACGCCTATGTTGTTGAGACCCGAGTGGTCATTTATTGCGGTCATCTCATGTGTTCCATTGATATTATATACTCAGTCCTGTCATTGCATATCATATCATGTCTCAGTCTCGGTAATTGTTGTTTTGCACATTATATCATTGATTCGGGATAGTTCATGCATTGTGAGCCCATGTGAGCGAGACTGGAGAGTGATGACTGAGTGAGACCGAGAGCCTGATATTGAGTGACAGATATGGGATCGGGCTGCATGCGGCAGCATGTTATATTGGTTATGCCTGGATCTGGCTTATGTTAGCGCTTGGGCTGTAGGTGCCCCTCCGGAGTCTGTAACACACCCCCAGTGAGCACAGTGATATTTGAGGGATGGATATTCCCTGGACATGGATCTTGTCCGAAGTGTTTATGCTGGGAGATGGATCTTCTCCACGAGGCTGGATTGGCCTATTTCCATCGGTACTGAGCGACTGAGGTCAGTGACGTGTATACGTATTCTGGGATGGATCTTCCCTAGGCCGCTGAGCCATATATAGTACCGAGTGATTGTGAGGTGTATCATTATCTGGAGATGGATCTTCTCCTTAGGGATGGATCGGCCTTCCTCAATACTGGGTGACTTCTGTCTGATGTGTATATATTCTAGTATGGATCTTCCCTGGGCCATGCGAGCCATATACAGTACTGAGTGGACGAGTATTTGAGAGTAGGAGCACATTGTGCATTTCATACTTTTGATGCATTGGCATGTAGAATACGTCGAGGTATATATATGTTAAACTGTTCGGAATTGTGTTTATCTTATCACTTTGAGCTGTCTAGTTAACTAAAAGCATGCCTAAATTTTTATACATTTATCCTGTCATAAATGAGGAGGTTTAGTCCGTCACAACCTCTCAGTCCACAGGTTGGGCTTGTTACTTACTGAGTTAGTGTACTCACGTTACTCCCTGCACCTTGTGTGCAGATTCAGGTGCCAAGGCTGAGTGAGAACTGGTTTACTCTCTTTGGAGCACTTCGGAGATTGCAAGGTAGTTGCACGGTGTCCGCAGCCTTGCCTTTCTCCTTCCTATTTAGTCATTTTGTTTATTTTCAGACTTGGTTGTATTAAGGAATCGGTATCAGATTTTGTATTTCCTTTTAGTTTCTCATTACTGATGACTCCGGGTTTTGGGGTTGTATTTAAATGTTCTACCTAATTTTATTTGTTTTGAAATGCAAAAATGGAAGATTTATGAAATACTGGTTAATATTGAATCAAACGAAAGGTTTCTTATGTTATGCATAGTGAATTGGCTAGTCTAGTATCACGATAGGCGTCATCACGGCCGAGTTGGTTTTCGAGTTGTGACAGTAACCTTAATGGTTGTTTACTTTCTCTTCTTGGTCTATGTTTGGCTATAGAATACTCCTCTTCTTCTAGTTCAACTTCAGGAGTCTCAACTTAAGGAATTTAAGCTTCTGGCTCAACTTTAGGAGTTTCAACTGTATTTTGATCCAAAGTTGATGAGCTTGGCTCAGAAGGAATACCAATCTCAACCTCCACCTGCTTCTGTGTACTTTTCCCTTTATCTGTATTACAAGAACTAGAAGACTCTTTTCTGGAATATAACATAGAGGATTCATCAAAGGTTATATCTCTGCTAATTATAAATTTTGGTGCCATAGGATCAGGATACCATAGTCGGTATCTTTTCATCCCAGATGCATACCCAAGGAAAATACACTTTTTAACCCTTGGCTCTAATTTTCCATCATTTACATGCATGTATGCGGGGCAACCAAATATCTTTAAATCAGAATAATTAGCAGGAGTACCTGACCACATTTCCTCTAGAGTCTTAAATTTCAAAGGTGCACAAGGAGCACGGTGGACAATATAACAAGTTGTAGAGATAGTTTCTGCCCAAAAGGCGTTTGTCAACCCCAACATTTGAAATCATACAATGAGCCCTTTCCAAAAGAGTTCTCTATTCATCCTTTTTGCCACACCATTTTGTTGAGACGTCATTCTCACAGCATGGTGTCGAGCAATTCCTTCATTCTTGCAAAATTCGTTAAATTCACCATTACCAAATTCCAAGCCATTATTTGTTCTAAGTCGTTTATCATGTTTTCTTGTTTGCTTCTCAATCAAAAATTCCCATTGTTTGAAAGTTAAGAAAACATCACTTTTATTTTTCACGAAATAAATCCAAAATTTTCTTGAATAATCATCAATGAAAGTTAACATATACTTAGCACTACCTTTTGATGGAGTATGTGAAGGACCCCAAAGATCTAAATGGATGTAATCTAAAGTACCTTTTGTTATATGAATTGCTGGAGATTTGAAGATGACTCTTTTCTTCTTCTCAAACACACAATGTTCACATAACTCCATATTTCTGGTACTTTGGCCACACAAGAGACTTCTTTTGCTGAGGATGGAAAGACTTTTTTCACTCATATGCCCCAATCACATATGCCACAATTTGGTGATATCAGAATCTGATTTATTTGATGTTGAAACTGCAGCAACACCTATAACAGTAGATCCCAATAAAGTATACAACGTACCAGATCTGTGTGCTTTCATGATCATAAGAGCACCATGAGAAACTTTTAAAACTCCACCTTCACTTGTGTACAGATTCTAGAGTGCCCAAAGAGATGAGATTTTTCTTTAAGTCAGGAACATATCTAACATCGGTGAGAGTTCTCACCACACCATCTTGCATTTTGATTTGGATTGTACCTTTACCAATAACATTGCAGGCAGCATTATTTCCTATCAAGACCACTCTACCTTCAACAGAATCATATGTGGTAAACGAATCCCGATTGGGACACATATGATAAGAACAACCCGGATCTAAAATTCACTCATTGTTAGATTTAAAACTATTATTAGTTGCTAAAAAAATAGTTCCCTCAGTCTCATCAGCAGCTACACTTGCTTCGGCAGTGTCAATATTTTTGTGCTCATTTTTCTTTTCTGTATGCTTTTCTTTGTTTTTCAATTTAAAGCATTCAGAAATAATGTGGCATTTCTTATGGCAGTATTTGCACATGACATTTTTGTATCTGAATTTTGACCTTGATTTAGGTCTCTCACTACTCGAATCTTTCTTATTGGATCTACGTCTTACAAACAAGCCTTCCCTTTGGTTCCCCCTAGTTTCCCCAGTAATATCTCTATCTATTTGTTCTTTTGATTTCAAAATACATCTGATATTTTTATAAGAGATATTATCCTTTTCATAAAGCATAGTATCTCTTATATGCTTAAACGACTGGGGTAAGGAAACAAGCAATAATACGGCTTGATCCTCATCTTTGATTTCAGCATCTATGTTACTTAAATCCATAAGAAGAGAATCAAAAATATCAAGATGTGTAAGTATTGAGGTACCTTCAGCCATACGAAAGTGTAGAGTTTTTGCTTTAGGTAAAGCCTATTTTCTACTATTCTTTTCATATACAGGGTTTTCAGCTTTTCCCATATGCCTTTGGCTGAGCTTTCTGCATCAACTTTACGCAAAACTTCATTTGAGAGATTTAAAATGATACCTGCTTTTGCCTTTTTGTCAATGACGGCAAACTCCTTGTCCGTCATTTTATCCGGCTTTTTCTCCTTTCCTAGCAGTGCCAAGTCTAAGCCATCCTAAATTAGGATATCTTCCATCTTTAATTTTCACATTCCGAAGTTTGCACTTCGGTCAAATTTCTCAACATAAGTTTTTATTAAAGTCATACTGACTACTGAAACAAACTCGGTTAAATCCGGCTCTGATACCAATTTGTTAGGATTAGGAACCTGGGTCATGCGGAATTTGGCCAAACAATATTATATGGTAATAACAAAAACAATGCAAGTTGATAATAACGGTAATTGAAGCAGATAAAGAAGTCACACATTTAACGTGGTTCGGTCAAGGAGACATACGTCCACAAGCGGAGAGACGCAATTTCACTATATCAACAAGAGTACAAAAGAGTGTACAAAATTAAAGTAAATACTCTAATTAGTCCCAAATACCCCCAAGAGAATAACTTCACAAGATCATTCCAAAGAAAGGGTTCACACAAATGTTTTCCAACACTCACTCACTTAAAAAATACTCTATAATGAAAAGGAAGACAAAAGCTAATAGAAATATTTCTACTTTTGTATCTTAAGGTGTGTTTGAAATGAGAGAGATGGCTCTTCTTTTATAGGACCCAAACTTGGGCTCGAATAACCGATAAAAAGAAAAAGAAAATTGATCAACCAATTTCTACCACACAATGATACTTTGGCTCCAAATAAAAAAATATTGCCAACCAACTCTTTTTCCAAATAGGCTTATGCCTATATAAAATGGACCCCACTAGCCAAAAGATTAGTCATATTACAACTTCCAACACAAGAAAATAAATAAAATAATCTTGAGTATAGTAACTTATAAGTAAAAAATCTCAGTATCAAATTCACCTTGAGGACCCTTTTACTCATGGTATGGTAAATAATAAATTTGAGGATAGATATCATCAGCTGATGTGTAACTGCTGGAGGTTCTGTCATTTTATTAAATGTATATAATATAAACTTACTTCATAATTGTTTCCATATTTACCGCTGAGTAACCCGACTTTCTAGCCTAGGTAACTGTGAAAATATTAAGACTAATATCGATACAAGGAGTACACCTCGTTAGCCGATCGAATAAGAAGATTAGAAGACTAAGCTAGCTTTTGGCCATAAATTTTTAAATTTATTTTGAAAAATATGTTTTGGATGAAGTTTGGCTTGAAGATGAATATGTGTCTGGACAATACGTTTTCAAAACATATTTCCTAAATTTATTTTGAAAAAACATGTGTATTATTAGAGATTTGGCGCTGGTTTTGGGATTTGGCATTTAGGATTTGGGATTTTGCCAAAATATAGGCAAAATCTATGATCAAACATTTGTTTGCCAATAAAACTCAAATTTATTTTGACAAAATCTATGATCAAACGGGTCGTAAGATAAAAGTAAGTAAATATAGGATCGCGCTTCAATCTTCTTTCATCCTGAGGAAAGTTAAACTAAAAACGAAAAATATTAGGGGCATAATGTTTGTTCAATTTAAATTACGATGAGGCCAACTAGTAGATGCCATAAATAATGATGAGACCATAATGTAACTCAATTATACATGGTCTCTACATACGATTAGCGATTTCGCATATAACTATACCCCACCTTCTGCATCATCTCAAGCACTTGATATTTATTGATTTGGGTCTTTACAAAGCATTAGGGGGACAAACCTCTTAAGCCAAATAATACTCTTTAATATATTCATATAGAATGTGTGGCAGTTGGATATTATTTCGAACAAACTAGAAATTCCAAATTAAACTGCACACAAAAATATCCATCTAAACAAAGGTCAACTTCTAATTAAGCTCTTGTCCAAACAAGAACTTCCCAAAATTACAATTTTATTAGTCTGTAAATTAAACCGTCGTCACAAACTTACCCTTTGAACATGGCTTAGAGCCAATTCACCCATCTAATCGCTACTATTTTATTATACAACTTATGTTAGAAAATGACACTATCTTATTGTTCCCATCCCTTGTGGAACTTTGAGAGCTAGCTGCCAGTTGGGTTTTGTGTTTGACTTCTTCTTTTAAACTTTATTTGAGAAATATCTTTTTCTTGAGTGCAATATCAAGAAATCTATATAAAGCAACCTATCTTCCTCTAAACACCATATTTCATTAGTCTTTACATTCCAGTTTTCTTTTCTCTACCTTGTTTACAAAGAAGTTGAAGAGACAGTGAGAATGGCAAGCACTCGTGCTATTTTTGTGGCTTCACTTGTGATATCTTGCTTTCTAGCAACTTGTCACTGTGAAATATTGTTCTCTTCCCTCAAAAGGACTCTTGATGTTTCTGCTTCACACAGGGAAGGAGGTATGTAATTTTAACTCATCACCCCTTCCTCTCCAATTCTTTTGTTCATATTAATTAAACAAGACAGAAAAGAGAAGACTATAATATAGGAATTTAGATATTCATTACTGGGGTGCGATTTTATCTTTTCTTTTAAGATTTGAGAAATATAAATTATCTTACATCTCTATCTCTATTTCCCTAGAATAAGAATCCAAGGTTGAAAATAGCATATAGTCTAATCGGTCAAATTCAATGTTTACTTTTTTAGCCAATATACATATAGATTATGCATTAATTATAGATATGTTATATTTTTAGTTTAATAGATTAAGTGAGGGGCTATTTGAGTTTTCTCTTCCTTTTCTTTCCTCATGTAATTAAAGCTATTAAATGAACGACGTGATAGAGCTAATCGTTTGATTAGGAAAGTAGATACATATACTAGTACCGTCATCATAGAAATGAAAATAATCTTCTCTTTTCCCTCTTTTCTTTTGCATTTTTGACAAATGAAAGTCTTAATAAATTAGAAGAACAAGGGGAATATATGATTAAAATTTAAATTCTATGCAATAATGGTTCAAAAATGTTTGTACAAATAGATAAATGACATGGAATAAGCATCCATATTGGTAAACATAATACATGGTAATAACCAACTATTACAGATTAAAATGCACTGACGGTGTAAGAATTCATAACACTATCGATGCATATAACTTAAATACATATGTTTTACATTCATATGACTAATATTTCATACATTTTTCAGTACTTATGGCTGGGGAAGACCAAATTGTACTGAAATGGTCCTTCAACAAGACATTCCCAGCAGGGGCAGACTCAGGCTACAAGAAAGTAAAGGTGCAGCTGTGTTTTGCACCCATTAGCCAAAAAGATCGTGCCTGGAGGAAAACTGAGGACCATATCAAGAAAGACAAGACATGTCAATTCAACATTGTAACCATGCCCTACAAATCCTCCGCAAACAGTTTCAACTGGACAATTGAAAGGGATATCCCAACTGGTACTTACTTTATTAGGGCTTATGTCTTGGATTCTGATGGTCATGAAACTGGATTTGGACAAAACACCGATGATAAGAAGACAGATAACCTTTTCGATATTCAGGCCATTAGTGGTCGACATGCTACTTTGGATATCTGCTCCATTGTCTTCTCTGTTTTCTCTGTGGTGTCCCTCTTTGGATTCTTTTACATGGAGAAGAGAAAGGCTAAGGCAAGTCAACAGAAGTGATCATATGGATCCACATGATGATCAAATGGTGTGGAAGGAAATTAAAATAATCTATTTTACTTTCTATATCGTAGACTTTAAGATCATTGTATTAAGTTTAATACAAGTTTGATGACTCATGCATGACATAATATCGTTTACTTTCTTGTTTAATTTACTGTATTTTTCTTGGTGATTAAAGTTTGTTTATCAGTTTTTTGGCCAAGTGTGTATTTGCATCTGTTTTTTTCACCGTTGATCACGTAACAGACATTAATTGTTTTATTTCTGATGGTTCGATGACTCTTCTTTTCTTCTTTAAATTTTCCAAACTTTGGAGTATAATTTTGTCAATTTTACTAGTCGAAAAGAGACACACTATAAAAGTTGTCCGAAGATGAGGGGTGCCTTATTTAAAGATCCTGCATTTTTGAAATAAAGTAGAAGTAACCATTAGTGTTAAGAAAGATTATAGAACTTTTTCTGCGTACTGATTTTTTTTTCTTAATCCAAAAGCCTTCGTACAGGCCAAGGCTCTTTGACTTTAGATACTTATTGATCATGCCCAATTCTAGTACTAAAAAGAATAAGCGATAGTTATAAATATAATACGATCTAAGAGTCCGGAATCAAATCCCACAGAAAACTAAGGTTTCGCTATAATTGTTCAATATCGTTAAGAAGACAAGCTCGAATAAATTTCTAAGTTATAAAGATTAAGATTCTTATATCTAACTAATTAACTAAGAAACTAAAGCAGTAAATCAACTAAAGATACTAAGGGTTGGAGATTAAATTTAGGAGATCTAGAGTTATGATTTTCCCAAATGTTGGAATCCGTCCCGCTATGTTCCCTACAACTTCGTCTATGTATTCTCTGTTGATCGTGAGCACTTTAGGTGCCGTAATTCTCTCTCGAGCAACTACAACAATTTACTATACATATTCTCTCGAACTACGCTAGTTGGCTTTATCTAACCGCTCATTATGACCACGTCAAGGCTTTGTCATTTCTAAACCTACCTTTAAACCCGCTTTATTGATTTCTCACATACGTTAGGAGTGACATTGTTCAACAACCACCTAAATATGTATCATTTCTCAAGCAACACATAATAAATAGGCACAGTCAATCGATGACCATTCAATCAACTGAAATAAGCACGTAGTTGAACAAATAGACAAATTCAGAGGTTAAATTATATTAAAACATAACAAGAATTCATCTTTCAATAGGTTCCATCAAAATCCTAGATAACAAATTAGTTACTCATAATAGTATGTAAAACTACAATACTAAAATTCATAACCAATAATGGAAATAGAAAGAAGGAAGTGAAAAACTCGCAGAAGAATTCTCCGCCTTGCTCCTATTGTGTCTCTGTCTCCTTAGGTCCAAACACTATTAGAAATCTGGAAATTACCGACCAAACATTTGCGATCAAAGTTGGTCGGTCAAAAAAAGCGACCAAAGTTGGTCACAAATGTGGAGAAAAATATTATATATTTATTTTAAATAATTAACTGACCAAGGTTGGTCGGTATTTGGTCGGTAAAGTGGTCAACATGTTGACCGCGCTGGTCAGACTTGCTAGGTCAAAGAAACATTGACATTAGCGACCAACTTTGTTCGCTTAATGTGAGACCCAGTTATAAAGTTTTAATAATTATATTATTATTTAAAATATTTTATAAAATATAAATAAATCTTATTTAAAATTACCGACCAAAGTTGGTCGATTTTTACAGGGGAAGCAAATAGCGACCAACGTTGGTCGCTATTTTTAAATTTCTGGGTGATTAGCGACCAAAGTTGGTCGGTTTTTTGGTCAACATTGGTCAAAATTAAAAATCACTTTTATATTTACTATCTAAATAATATAAATGTAATCCGTTAACACTTTTGTAATACAAAGGATGACTACACTAAAGTATACTCTAACATGTTATATATGTAGTTAAAGTAGTACAACGAAGCGTGTTATATATATATATATATAAAATAAATCGAGGATCGGGTTCTTTTAGGGATTAATAGATTTGTGAAGATCCTAATTAGTATATATAATTTATCATCAAATATATATGTGTTTAAATTGATGATTCATCGACTTATAACCTACTCAGATGCATCGTTGAATATTAAAAACAAAACGTCTGACCTATATCAATTAATCTGTTATAATTGATTCATCGACTTATAACCTCGTGATAAATGAATGTAATACATTAACTCTATTATAATACAAATAATGAATACAGTAATATATATTATAACATGCTATACATGTAGTTAAAGTAGCACGAAGTGTGTGTTATATATATATACACACACACTAACATATACTATAACAAGTTATATATACGTTATAGTATTACAATGAAGTGTCTGTGTCTGTGTGTATATACATATAATTTGATAGCCGTATATATATAAGAACATGAAGCGCTAGGAACACAGGGTCGGGTTCTTTTAGGGATTGATAGACTTGTAAATTGATTCATCGACTTATAACTTATTTAGATGCATCGATGAATATTAAAAGTAAAACGTTTTAACCTATATAGATTAACGTAAAAAATAAAACGTCTCGACCTCTATACAATAGAACAATATTATATTGATTTAACAATTGATTAATTATTTGTACGTAGTAATGTACAAGATTGATCATCAATTATAATATAGTGTATGTGTGTGTATGAAATTACTCATACATATAAATATAACTTAAAAATTTTCTTTAAATAGATACTATTATAATCTATTAAAAGTAATTACCTAGTTAATATAATTTTTTCAAAAGATTATGCTTATAGTTTATAATTATTTATAATAATTGTAGTTAAATAAAATAAATATTTATAGATAATAATAATTTTTTTATAGCTTATAATATTTAAAAACCAAAAACAAAAAAAAAGAATTTAATTTTTTTTAAATAGCGACCAACGTTGGTCGCTATTTTGGTCAAACAGTCAAAACTTAATGTACCGACCAAAATAGCGACCAACGATTTCTAAAACCAGACTCAAAAAGGGGCTCCCTCCCCCCCCTCCCCCCATTTCTCTTATTTTCTTCCCCAAAATTTCCCCAACTCTCTCTCAACACTTTTCCCTCCCCTTCTCTATTTTCCTCACACAAATCCCAATACCCACCCCACGCCACCACCATCGTCGCCTGCCTCACCGTCGCCGACCACCGCTGACTGCCGCCCCTCTATCTCGTTCTCCACCTAAAAAAATCTAGGTTTGAATTATAACTCATTTCTTTGTTATTTCAAGTTTTTGTTTCAACTATTTCAACATTGTAGTTTATTATTTCAATTAGTGTTTCAATTCTTTGAACATTGTATTTTATTGAGGACTAGGGTTTAGGTCTTATTTTAATTAGTTTTGTTAATTAATTTTATTAACTAATTAGTTTAATTTTATTAACTAATTAGTTTAATTTTATTAACTAATTAGTTTAAGGTATAAATGTTCTTTTAAGCAGTTTAATTATTTATATTTATGATATTTCAATATAATATTTAAATTTTGAAATACAGAGCAAGTGTGTATGGAAACACCGCAATAGCGCGAAAGTGGCTGCAAATTTTTATCACAAAGCTCGCAAGCGGTTGTCGCATACTTTCTCTCAAGCTAGAAAGAAGAACCATAAGTCTGACTGGTTACTTCAAAATTTATGGGATGATTTGCAAAGGCAATGGATTACCGCAAAGTTCTTAGAGAAGAGCGAAAAAGGAAAGAAAGCTCGCACATCTAATAAGGAAGGCTCCTTGCACACTATAGGTGCGATCAGCCTAGGGACAATAAAAAGAAGATTGGTACGTAATTGCTTAATTTATTTTAATTTTCAAAGTATATCTATTCTGTTTATTAACTATAAATTAATTTGTTTTCAGGAAAAGAAGTTGGGGCGTCAAATGAACCAAGATGAGCTATTCAAGGAAACTCATATTGTAAAGAAGAAGAAAGAGACGGATCAAGAAAGGTGGGTCGAGGACCGAGCCTCGACTGTATATGTAAGTTTTCACTTTTCATTAAGTATTTTAATTTACTTTTATATAAATTTTGAAATACTAATTCAATGTAATTTTTCGTATAGGGTCGCTTCCAAAATAATGTGGAGGAATTCATGCGCACTCAGCCACCTAATGAGTCAGGCGAGCCAACCCAACCTTCGGACGAGGATGCTGAAAGAATATGGATGGAGGCTGCTGGCGGTCCAAAACGGGGGAAGGTATACGGGCTTCCTACTAAGAAATTCCATCACTATAAGGGTGGAATGCAAGGAATAGGGACTTCCTCGCAAGGCGAGCAACTTGATTGTGAGAGCCTCTCCGCTATGCGGGAGACTGTGACAAAGCTCACATCCCAGCTAGATGTCGCCAAAGAAAGAGAAAAGGTTAGAGATGCTCAGTACCTTGGCATGCAAGCTCAGTTCAGAACTCTCCTATCTAGTGGAGCTTTTCCGATTCCCCGCTCACGTGAGTCATCGCCAGAGGCTCGATTTGAACGTGAGTGTTCCTTCCATCCTCCCCGTGATCGTTCCTCCCATCCTCCCTGTGATCGTTCTTCCCGTCCTCGACAAGACCCTTCTCTATACCATCTTGTAAATGAAAGTTCATCATACGGTGATGATGACATTGTACAAAACACTCCTTGACTTTTATATACTTTGAACTAGACAAATAGAACCAGTTTTAAACTAGTTGTAATAAGCTTTAACTTGGTTTTGTTAGTTCTATTGAACTTTGATTTGTTAGTTTTAATGTGTTTTTTGAATTGTGTTGTTGTTGTTGTGTTGTTGTTGTTATTGTTGTTGTTGTTGTTGTTGTTGTTTTGGGGATTTTTGTATAGAATTGTATTGTATTTATTGGATTGTATTGTTATCTAGGGATTTTGGTATGCTGGCAGGTGGTGTAACTGCCAAAACAAGCATTTTATGCCAAAATTATAACCTAGAAAACCGACCAAAGTTGGTCGCTTCCCTATTAAAAATAAAATCTGGAAATTAGCGACCAAGGTTGGTCGCTATGTCTAAAAAAAAATTAAAAAATTAAAGATTAGTGACCAAGGTTGGTCGCTTAATAACCCAGATTTTAATATTAGCGACCAACTTTGGTCGGTATTGTTAAATATATATTTTTTAAGATAATATATATTTTAATTTACCAACCAACTTTGGTCGGTAATTTTTAAATTATAATAATTAATAAAATATCGTAATTTAAATATACCGACCAACTTTGATCGGTAGATTTATTAAAATATTGTACCGACCGAAGTTGGTCGGTATTTGTTTACACTGCACAGTTGGTCCTTTTACCTTAGCAACCAAAGTTGGTCGCTAATTAGTGACCAACTTTAGTCGCTAAGGTAAAAGGACCACCAATACAGTCACCAAGCGTGTTTGGACGCGTTTTGGTCGGTAAATTGACATAAGCGACCAACGTTGGTTGCTATTAGTGGTCGCTTTTTTTCAGATTTCTAGTAGTGAAAGTGTGTCAAAAGTGTGTCAAAAGTCCCTAAAATAACATTTTTCTATGTATATATACCTAATAGGATCGGGCCCAAAAAATTATACCTTCTCCTATGCGGAAAAGGATAGTTTTCCCTGATAGAACGTGTGCGGCCGCGGATCAACCGCGAATTTTGGCCAGTTTCTGCCTCACTTCCGCGGCCAGTACGCGGCCGCGCAGTTGTCGCACATTTTTCACCCTGTTCTGTTTGGAATTTGGAAAAACGTAAAACATGAAAGGTGTACCCCTTTGAATTATATTTCCAACCATATATTGTGGAGCTCAAATGGAGTTCTGAGAGAAAAGTTATGTGCATTTTACTAGACAATGCGCAATATGCCTACTTTATTCTTCGTTCGTTCTTAACTATCATCCATTGATCCCCGAACATGATCCCGGCTTAATTTCTTAGGCTTTTACTCAGACTTCAAAGCTTCAAATCACTTGAATTCATTCCACAACATCTACATAGCTCGGAATCACTCCTACAAGGCATAAAACACACAATTAGTGCAAAACACTAGCGATTAAAGCTCAAACTCAACTAAAATATAATAAATTAGAGTATAATAAGCGACTAAAATACGTAATTATAGCGTATTATCACTTATTCCAAAGAATCAACAACTAATTAGAAGTTTGATACTGCAGAGGAAATTAAATAAACTGGTTTTCGACCACGCCTTATCCTTTTAGGTGGGAGTCTGTTTAGATTTCTACAATTTTCTACTGTCACGATACTAGCTAAGACTTGCTAAACTTCTTCTAACGCATACAGCTATTTCCATGCAAGAACAAATGACTGAAGAGAAGATTGAAAGTCCATATTATGCCATTATTATTGGTTGAGTATAAATATCATATGCGTGTTATTTGCTTCAAATTCCATACACAGTAAATTGGCCCAAAAATAGTCGAGATATGGCTATTGGAGTAAGTTTAATACTTTGGAATGAAAATGTTGGCCTGTTTCGGTTGAAGATGTAAACCATAGGGATTAAACATGCTCCTCTCAATTTTTATATGCTTAAATTAACCATGGCAAAGCAGAAATACGTGATGTCTAAAGTCGCAGATGAAATGAAAGTTCTTCCTCGTAAGGTAATATCAACCTATTAAAGAAAACAATATTGGCCGCAAAAGATATAATCAAGTGAAACTTCTTGCCCTTAATCTGCACCCTTTTTTTTAAATATATTTTTAGTTTTCAATCAGGAAAACTGATATATATTCTCTTTTATTTAAGGTTCTACTTATATTTCTATCTATAAGCTTCAGTAGAACTAACAAGAATAGGAGCTACTTTTGGAGGTGAATTGAAGTTTTTTCTTATTTCCTTTATAAGAAAAAAAATAAATTAGGAAGATGAAGTTAATCAGTCATTTGAGTATTGAAAACCTGCGCACGGTTACAGTGAGCTTTTGGAAAAAATGATTAAAATACATCATCTCTAGGGGAAAGAGCAAGTAGCTATTAGTATTGTCAACCATGAAATTCAATAATGGAAAATTTCATTTGGAGACGTGACGGCAACTTGTTCATAACGATCTTTCCATCTATATTTGTTGATTAGTTTGCCCTCTCCTTAATCTCAAATACCCGTGCGATGCGCGGATAATTTGACAAAATATTCATATTATAATATTGTGATCTAATATATCATTTTATTTTAAAAAATATTAGTTGTTGCTTTATTATTTATTACAGTGCACAGAAATATAACAATTCTACACAAAATCAAATGATACACATCATATAGTAATCAAATAAATTTATCAATAATATTTTTGAATATTATTTATTTACTTAGTTTTATCAGATAAATTTAAAGAGTGGATATAATCAGATCTATTATATGTCGTAAATCTACTAACAATTGTAATAATTATTATTTTTATATTAATGTTCAAAAATAAAATAAATTGATTTCTTCTTCCCGTTTGTATTTAATATGAACTTTTAATTTTTTTTTTAGTTAAAATTACTACATAATAAGTTAATTTATATCTATATTCTATAGTTTGAGCATTCTTATCATAATTTTAAGAACTTTCTAATCTCAAATTCAAATAGTCTTTCCCTTTCTAATAGTAAGTTTTTAATAATTTTCTTTAGTTTTGCTATTTTTTATCTGATATATAGTCTTATTACATTTTATGTGGCTCATTAAATTGTAACTTTATTTAATATTATAATCAACTACTATTCTTTAATATTATATAGATATATATATATATATATATATATATATATATATATATATATATATATATAGATATATAACTTTTGTAATCATAAAATAAATATTTATTTTGTTTGAAAATATTGCTCGAAAACTTTATATTATTTAAATTTGTTAATAATATTTAAATAGTAGATTTACTTTATTTTCTAAACTTATGATTTATAAATATCATTATCTCTAATTTATTTTTATTATTCAATATTTTTAGTTTTTGATTTTATCAATTAGACTTGAGTTATGTGGACTTATCCATACTATAACCTTTATTATCATAATATAAAAAACTTTCTCATCCAAATAAGTTTTACCCTTTTTTATATGATAAAAAATCTGAATTTTTATTTTTTTCTCTATTTATTCTTTAGTTTTGCTATTATATTTTTCAATACCTATATTATTACATTGTCATGTATTTTTTCATTAGCTTGTTTGAATTTAATATTTATTTCTACCATACTTATTCTAATATAATATAGATAAAAATTAAAAAGTGTTTCAGTAGTAACTTTGAATTTATTGTTCATATTCCGAAATATGAGTTTTATCCTTTTTCTATGATAAATCCGCACTTTTTTTTTCTTTAGTTTTGCTATTATAATTTATATTATTCAATACCTAATATTATTACATTGTCATGTGACTATTCATTAGCTTGTTTGAATTAAGTATTTATTTCTACCATACTCATTCTAATATAATATAGATAAAAATTAAAAAGTATTTCGGTAGTAACTGTGACTTTATGTTCATATTCCAAAATATGATTTTTCTTATCATATTTCAAAAAACAATCTCATCTCAAATTAAAAAAATTTTATTAGTCTATTTTCTAAATTGGACCGCATTTTCACATTTTCAAAAAATTATGTTATGCTTTCAAGCTTAAGCTAACCGCACTCAATTCAAATATTAATCACAAAAAAATATTTCTTAATTGTTTGAACACATTATATCTAAATATTGTAGTAATATTTAGGTATAAAATATTCATTTGCCCGATTTATCAATACTAATATGACTTTTTTTTACTGATTATTTAATTTTTTCCTTACGTTATAAATAATTTGAATATTTTATTTAAAATCTTATTTGTTGCTTGGAAATTTTTATTTTTTAATGTCAATAAATCTTTAATATCTTAAGTAAATTTTACTTTCATTTTATATTTTAACTTACTCTAATTTATAAGTAATCATAGATTATCTAAATTTACGTCTTTCTATATGTATTTTTATTATTTTTTCTATTATTTTTTAATTAATATATTTCCTATATATTTCTAGCTAATATAGAAGAAAATATATGAGTGGATCAATATATATAGATATAAATATAAATATAGATACAGATATACATATAAATATAAATATAGATATGTAGATTAGATTTATCTAAGATCTATTTAAATTATGTATAAGATTCATTCAATTACTTGCATTAATTATGTTTCCATTTATAATTCTAACTATTAATATTGTCTTAAAATTGCCAAATGGCTTCTTTTTAGCTTCCCACTTGGCTTAACCTATACTTCACTATCCTACTTTAATATAATATAGATTAGATTCTTTTAATCAGACATAATTAAAATAGTTGATACACGGAGTCGAAGTAGAAGATTCTTTTAATCTTGCCGCAATCATCATCAAATAGTGAAAGATTCCAACCCTTCCAAAATTTCTAGGATTATCTATCTAGTGGAATCGTGCCCAAAATTAATTGTGGGATATTCAAATGGCACAACTTAAATAATTTAATAATCATTCATGGTAGGAGTAAAAAAGTGAATTAGATGAACAAATAGGTTGGCATAAGTGAACAAATAATTATTTTTGTCAATGATGAATCCAGGAATTAAGGACGAATACAATACCAACAACAGCTTAATTAACATATAATATAGTTAATATATAGTACGTACTTGCAAGTATTATCCACTTGTATATTTACCACCAGTGGCGGAGGCAGGATCTCTATAAATGGGGATCAAAAAAACTTTTTCGTTGCTAGTAGAAATTGAACCTATGACCTTATCAAAGTTATGAATCCCCTTGATCACTAAACTATACTTTTGAGTTGTGTTAAGGGAGTTCAAAATTTAATATATAGATGTAAAAAATAGATTTTACCTTATATATACAGTGTAATTTTTCGACGAAGGGTGTTCGGATGAACTCCTTCCGCCCCTAAATCCGCCCCTGTTTACCACACAAAAAAGGTAGCCACGTGTATGGTTAACGAGCTCTCCCTGTCTGCTAAAGGGTAGTATGTAGCCAAATAAATCATACTAGTATATCATTTTAATCAAAGTTCCAACTTCGTTCGATTTTCTCTCGAGTTGATCCTCTTAACCTGGAGTTAGGAATTGGATGGATCAAGAATTTAGTGACGGAGAATTTCATTTGGAGACACGAGGCAAAGTGTTCATTACAATTTACACATTGCAATCCAAGTTTGCTAATAATTAATTAGTAATGCCCTTTCCTTAATCTCAAAGTCATCTTTTGCCTTGAATTATTTAGAGACATGAGGCCAACTTGTTAATCACAACACCTTCCAGTTCAAGTTTGTTATTTTAATAGACCATTTCTTTAATTTCAAATTCAAATTCATCTTTTGTATTATTGCAAGACACATCTAGGAGACATAATAATTAAATATGGTGTGGAAATACCTTGTTGACTAAATTAAAGATGAAGATTCCTTGAATCTTCCCACAAATCATCACCACAGTGAGATATTCTAGCCCTTTAAATTCTCAAGTAGTGCTAATGTCCCATCTAACAAAAAGAATAAATAGATCTGTTTTAAAAAACGAAAACTACTTATATATTCATTCAAAATTTTTGCCAAGTTGACTTTCACTTGTAAAAAACAAATAATGAGTTGCCTATCCACCCATAATTAATGAATTTAATTTTATACTCTGATAACTTGTACGCCCTCCTTTTTTTAAAATTTTAAAATGATTAGTGAATTTTAAGTTTACGATCTTCTAGTGGCTATCCGTTTCCGAAAAAATATGAAAATGTTTTTTGAGTCCTTAGTTGCACTGGAGACCAACTAATCATGTTTGCCCAAGCTGTCAAAAACAGCTTATTTTGAAAAATGTGTTTGTTTAAAAATACTTTTTAGAAAAATACTTTTGTAAAATAGCAGTTTGTGTTTGACCAATTTATTTGAGTAATGTTTTTTGCAAGCTCATTGTGGTTGGCCAATAATATTTTTAAAAAAAAAAAATTTAAGTATCAAATTACGAAAAGGATAGTAAAGGTTCAACTTGCAATTAATAATATTTTTTAAAAAATATTTAGTATGAAAAAATTCAATTAAAAGATAAAATGTAACGTAAAAATATAAATTAAAAATTTCAATTAATATAAAATATAGTTATTCCAAAGAAATAACATTTCTTTGGTATTACTTATTATTTGTATGATAATTTAAATATGACAAAATATATCATTCAATAAAAATTTAAAATCTACTATTACGAATAGAAAAAAAAAAAAGAATCAAAATATGTTTAAAATAAAAAGGAAGAAAAATATAGTAGAAATAAAAAAAGAAAAAGAAAAATATTAAATTAATCAAGGATAATTTGAAAAATATAAATTTATTGTAAGGTTATTATTATCTTGAACAAATTAATTTTTTGGTTTTGCTTTTCTTGAAGAAGTTTAGAATTTGTAGCTTCTCCCCAAAAATACAAAAACTGCTTCCGCTAATGTTCAAAAGTATTTTTCCATCTTGACCAAACACCTTAAATTTTCCAAAAAAAAAGTACCTTTGACCTCCCTAAAGCTTGGTCAAACAGACTCTAAATTTGTATTTGCACCGGAAAGTCTACATCGAAGATAAAGCACCCCTTAACAAAGGCAACTTCACACCCATGTCTCGAACTTGAGTAAAATATGAAAATGTTAGGAAACCATGCAAGTTATTAGTATATTTTTTTGAGTATATTCCTTTAATTATTGGATGTAGTATTGATACAGTGCTGCAATCTGGGGAAGGACAAGTGACAGTAAGATGGTCATTGAACAAGAGCAACCCAGCTGGAAGAGACTCAAATTACAAGAGAGTGAAGGTGAAATTATGTTATGCCCCAACCAGCCAAGTGGACAGAGGATGGAGAAAATCCGACGACAATCTGAAAAAAGACAAGTCTTGCAAATATAACATTGTCACAGTGCCATACAATTCCTTAAACAACAATTTCACTTGGACTATAAACAAGGATGTTCCCACTGCTACCTATTTCATAAGGGCATATGTTTATGACTCTGCTGGTGAAGAGGTTGCCTATGGCCAAACCACTGATTCCCACAAGAAAATCAACTTGTTCCATATTTTGGCAATCACTGGCCGCCACTACTAAAAATTCGGGAAACAACGACCACAAAAAGCAACCAAAGTTGGTCCCTAAACAGTAAAAAGCGACCAAAATGCGTCCAAACAGGCTTGGTCGCTATTTTGTTGGTCCCTTTACCATAGAGACCAAAGTTGGTCGCTAATTAGCGACCAACTTTGGTCTCTATGTTAAATTGACCAAATATTCCGGGTATCAAAAAAAGAGACCAACTTTGGTCGCTATATTATTTTAATAATATAAATTTAGCGACCAAATTTGGTCTCTATTTTTAAATTACGTTATTTATTTATTTATTATTATACAAAATATAGCGACCAACTTTGGTCTGTAAATAAAATATAATATTTTAAAATCTGGAAAATAGCGACCACAGTTGGTCGCTTTTTTATTAATTTATTTAATTTGTTTTAAACAGAAGCGACCACAATTGGTCGTTAATTTCCAGAAAAAATAATTTTTTTACTAATTTATTTAATTTGTTTTAAACCAAAGCGACCACAATTGGTCGCTAATTTCCAGAAAAAATATTTTTTTTAATAATATAGCGACCAACGTTGGTCACTATTCTGGAAATCTGTTAGTTAGCGACCACCTTTGGTCGCTATTCTGGAAATCTGGGTTTAATAGCGACCAACTTTGGTCGCTTTTCTGGGTTTTATTTTGGCAGAAACTGCCTATTTTGGCAG